>JABXWE010000272.1:0-17742 GCA_014611495.1 Limonius californicus | reverse complement strand
TCGAAAACAAAAGACGATAGCAAATTTTTGTTTCCGCCAGTGAATTTGTCTCAAAAAAAGAGATCGAGAACGTGCCTTCCATTTTCTTGTATCTCCTATAATTACCGAGTTACCCTATACAAACATCGAAATTTGCCCACCCTGTACACTGTATGGAATTCTGAGATGTGTACGTAATTTAGAACTTTTTACAACATCTGTACAGTGGTCATCCTGACCAACCATTAATTTTCCTACGTTGAGTCTTAATAATAAAGGGTAGATATACGTAAGTCCATCCATTGATGTCCACTAACTCGAATGGCTTGGTCCTCTTCAGCCTGTGAAGTAAAAGTTGGTTGTCCAACAGTTGAGGAGCTTTCATATTAACATGCCGATGAAACCTAGCTTTGTGCTTCCCTACAAATCTTCTAGTCTAATCCTTGAAGGAAGGAACCCCAAGATCACGATGAACATCGTTATTGCGTACATACCCTGGCGCATTAACCATGTTCCGCAGAACTTTGTTCTGGAACGTTTGAATGGTCTTGATGTTGATCTCGCTGGTGCATCTCCATAGCTGTATACCATATAACCAGATGGGTATGAGAATCTGGTTATAGATAAGAATTTTATGCTGTATTGACAACTTAGAATCTCTTCCCAGAAGCCAATAGTGCTGTTTATATTTAATTCCAAGTTCAACCCTTTGCTTCTTAAGATGTTCCTCCCATCGCATCTTCGCATTCAGGGTCATACCTGAATACCCGAATTTTCAAATAGAACGACAGTACCATTAATATTGATTGAAGGTGAATTAGTCACTCTTTTATTGGTAAAATTGATATGGCTGGATTTAAGTTCATTCAATTTAATCTTTCCTTTGTTAATCCTTGAACTATTCTGTAATAAGCTCTTTGAAATTTTTCTGTGGAAGTCACTAGCAAAGGTAGCTGTTGTTATTTCTAGCATTTCTCGAATGTCATTGGTGTAGAGCAGGTACAGGATTGGTCCGAATACACTCCTCTGAGGGACACCCGCAAAAATAGTATTGATCTTCCTGTTTAATACGAAATAGTCTGTCAGAAATATAAGATGTGTATATTTCAACATACTGTTTCGGGAGAGTCTTATTCAGTTTATGGATCAAGCCTTCATGCCAGACCTTGTTGAACGCTTGTGCTACGTCGAGAAAGACAGCAGAGCACACCCGTTTTTCTCCTAAAGCCTTTTCTATTACGTCCAGTGTCCGGTGTACTTGGTCTATGGTAGAATGTTTCTGCCTGAATCAAAGCTGATGGTTTGGAGTCAGTTTATTATCCTCTGTTGGAATTTTGAGCCCTTTCAAGAGCAATTTCTCGAAAAATTTGGAGATGATCAGGATCAGTGATATGTGTAGGTACGACTTCACACAATGAGAAGATTTTCCGGGTTTTGGTAACATTATTACTTCCGTTACTTTCCAGATGGAGGGGACATGTTTCAATCTGAATTAATGTTGTTCTCGTTGTCGAACTGAACACCCCGTGTATTTTTTCTATTGTTGCATTCCTCTGATTGTGCTCCGCTGATTCTTTAGAACACTGAGTAGATTGTTAAACTATTTAATTTTTCTGATGTAGCTCTCATTTGTCTATTAATATATTATAATATATATATTTATCTTATCTGTTTCTTATGTTAATGAAACAACCTGTATTCATGATTTCTTAAGTTTTCAATTTTCACATATTTTCGAAATGTAACCAACTAATCATAAAGCAAGTAAACGATTTACATTGAATTTGAGCAGTTTGATGGTCTGATATTTGCTGATATATGTTATTGTTTAGTATTTTTAGCCAAAAGTTCACCAAATTAAGTCAAGTTATGTAATACAACACAACAGCTATTGTTAATTATTTGAGCAGCTTTATAAAGATACAAATTAACTGTGTCTATATGTAGATTAGGTACCATGTAGTCACATAAATGTTGCATAGTTCTCAACAATTATGCCATTTCTAATTCCCACTCTCTAGGAGGCTTATGTTCATTTTCTTTTATGTCTGTAATTCATTGATGTAAATCTGAATGAATTTTAAGATATATAGATATAGATGGTGTGGTGGTAGCTCAGTTGGTAGAGCGCTCGCTTTCTGAGTAGAACGTCGATTCTGGCTTGGGTTCCAAACCTAAGCACTACTGTGTAGATTTATAAAAATCTTGTCAGCAACCCACCACACACAATTTTCCAATTCGGCTTGCAACCGTGGGATCTTAATCCTAAAAACCTTCTCTGGAATTTCTGTCGTTCGGATTTGACGTTAAGCTGTAGGTCCCCCGTGTTTCTACCTTAGCGCTAGGGAGAAACACGCGGCAGAGAAGAGGCCCAGTGGGACAAAAGGGCGTCAATGATGATAATGAAAAGATATAGTTCAACTCACAGGTTTAACTGACTACCCTATTAATGCAGAACTGTACGAACTTAAACAACGACTTGCCCTTCCGCTGATAAATTTTACTGCATGCTGCCCAGCGCCGTAGTAGTTTTCATTCGTTTTCAACATTTAGGTAATTTACTATAGAATTAATTCCACACTCATCTATGTAAATTATCAAATATAACTTTAACTGCCAAAATTACACCACCAAGATCAAATAAAATATATTACCTTACTTATATTGTGGTTGAGCTTAAAATGCGTTCTACTTAAACTTAAAATTATTTGTTTAGTTTGTATGGGTCATCAACCTACGATTCCTTAATTACGTTATCCATGATACACATCTCATTAACAATACAATAATGCATTTCGAATGATCATTTGTAAGAGTGTAAATACTCCACGGGGTTAATAATTTTTATTGGCTTTTAGCAACCAGTTAGTACCGTGTAATATACAAATTTATTTTTGTTTGCCATTATGTCAAATCGTGAATTAAATTATGAAGATATTAGAACGAAGCATTATTAGTTGTAGCGCCTAAAATGTGTAAAAACTGTTGAATACGCTAAAAATTAATTCAAAAGTGGAGGGAACATGAACTTGTGATTGAACAAATCAATCCAATTGTAGTTACAATAGGTTTGGAATAATTATACTGTTGACAGTAGTGCGATAATCCGCTAGTTGGGTAAACCTCTGAGACAGACTATAGTCATAATTCACTGTAACTGTATTTTAAAGTTAACTTTAATGCGGTTATTGAAAATTCACCAATGTCGTTCGTAGCATGCTGTACATGCTACAGCCAATTGAAACAAATTTGGAAGCAGCGCGTATGCAATCATTTGCAGAAGTTGGTGTTTATACTATGTCCCAGCGTCTGTAACATAACTGTTTAAGACTTCGAATTTTGTTGCACATATATTATACAGGATCCTATTTTAATTATTACTAAAAACACGCAAAAACACACTGTAAGCACCAATTTCCTTATTCATAAATATCTTCAATTTGTATCATTTGCGTTTCAAATGTTAGGTCATGTTAGCTAAATTAAAAGACAACTAATAATATAATCACTTTTACTTACGGTATGCATTAAAATACAATATGGAAAAAAATTTATTATACATAAATTCACAAGGATCTGTTGTGAAAACTTGCAGAAAAGAAAATTATTAAATACATGGAAAGTATAATACCAAAAGCCGTTAACGCCGTTACACACTAACTATCTGAAATAAGTTGCGGTATCAGATAAAATATCTTGCAAACACGCATTTAGCCCAACATCTTGTTTGTAATTCACTTGGAAACCCGGGTTTTCTGCTCGATAAGCTGCTACATAGAATTTTTAGATAGGGTCAGTTGTCGGGCTATCTTAAACACGTTCCCGAACACATAAAACTTAACACAAAAGCATTTTCTGCAGGACCGACGTTAGCAGTTATCTTATGTTTCAAAATCTACTATTTAACAAATAATCGCATATTTTCTTTGTTTAACTGCTCAAACTGTTTATACTTAATTTCTAACAATACTTTCGAAACACTATCTAATAATTTTGCAGTAGCCAACGATTAAGATTCAAAATAAATGCTTAATTTCGAATATTTGCAGAAATAATGAGTAGGTGGACTAAACAACTGTTTGAAGCAGCAAACAGAATATATTGTTACGCCTATGGCTGTAACTTGATAAGGAGCCCTTTGTCCTTATCGCCGGGATCGCCAGAGAAACAACTACCCTTACGTAAAATGATTCATTTTATTCATTTACTATGTGCTACAAAACAATTAAAACTAATTCTAAAATATTATGCTAAACTACTTACAAAAATATGAATAGGTATAAGGCCATTACTGGGGTGGGATATTTTCTTTCCTCAATCGCTTACTGGCAACTATCAACTATGCACTGACTGTCACTGCTCCCCCTCAACTCTCAAGTGTCCTCTTCATAAATTCCCTTTTGCACCCATAAGCGATGACCTGGTTACTTAATTTCCCTTATCAAGCGTACTACGTATTTCACATTGCTTAATTTAATATTCCAATGTACTTAAATTTTGCTGAGTTAAAATGACCTCATTGCTTTCAAAATAAATGTGTATGCAATTGAAATCGCATTACAACAGCTATGAAGTAATAATAATTTAATTTAGAATTTTGGAAATTGGGTTCGTAACAATATTAATAATGAATTCAAAAGTAGTAATAATTGCAATAATTTTCAAATTTTGGAAGTTTAAATGCTGTATAAAATAGCGTTTAGAAGTGTCCGAAGCGTTAGCTATACAGACTAAATATGAGAATTAGAAAATGGTAATACATCATATCGTATATTTTGGAAACATATAATTTATTTACCAAAGCATATTTGGAATTACAAATTTAACTTATACTGTGGTATTTAATGCGATTATATAATTAATATGTATATCCATATAAGATTCGTTATGTATATAAATATCTTGAAGATGTCTGTTTTGGTTAAACAGGAAATGCTTTGTTACGGGCGAAATGATCATTCTCGTCAGCTCGAAGCGTTACGGCGTTCTCAACTAAGTTGTCGACGTATGCTTATTTTTAACCCGACGTTATCGCCGGGATTTATGGCAAAAACGAAACGAAAACTAAATAATAAGCATAATATTAACCCCACCCTATTTTCGCAGATCACACAAAGTTTGCACGCTTTGAGCGGCTAGCCAGGACTCTTTTTTACTCAAGCAAAAATAACAAAGTAGCAGGATCCTAAAAGTATACTACTACTAATTCCTGGAATTGTCTCGAAAGGTGCGTTCTGTCTGCCTCGTAAATTCTAGCCAGCGGTCGCCACTGAAAACACCAACCGATAACTCCCGGGATAACCGAAAAGTGGTCTAAGATGCGCTATTTACGAACTAAAATAATGACATGAATTTACCAAAGGTTCAAACACAAACGAACATCACAACGTCGTGGATGTGCGGACAGCGTTGTACAGGGTAATCCAGAATATTGGTAAAATCCTAGCAAATCCTGCAAATTTACGTGATGGCATTGGTTTGGCCATAATTATTCTCGAAAATTCTGTGTTAGTGTGTAAGTAGTATAATGTGGTCCAAACTCCAGGAGCGTATTGTACACGTGAAAATAATGTAAAAAAACTCAAATGTTGTTATCCGATTTTTATTTGTTTTCAAGTTATAGCGTAATTAAAAATAAACAAAATTTCATATATTAACGTTTTGGTAATCATAGCATTCTTATAATAAATGTTCAAAAATACCACCATTCACCTCTAAACATTTTCTACTTGGTCTACGAAGGGCGCCTGTAATTAAAAATGTTTATCTAGTATGTCATGTTCGAGGCTCATAAACATTTGATAACTATTGTTGTGATAATGGGTCAGTGTATTGTGACAGTGATGTACGTTAATTTTTAAGTTTGTTTGATTAAAGTGTTACAAAATGCCACACACTTATTCAAATTTAGAACATACAAATATGGTGTTTGTAATGGGAATGCTACGGCTACTGTTGAAGAATATCGTCAACGGTTTCCAAATCAGAGACATTCTAATAAAGATGTATTTATCAGAGTTTTCAACAAACTGTGCGAGACCAGAAAGCTTCCCAGTGTTAACATAACGTCTGAACGAACTACTCAACAAGATTTAGAAGAGGTATAAGCTATTCTGGATTTAGTAGCAACGACCAGCTCACGAAGAATTAGTATTCAATTGGGCATTCCACAAACAAAAGTAATAAACACAATCCACGAGCAAGGCTTACATCCACACCATATACAAAGAGTACAGAGCCTACAACCGGAAGATTATCCTAAACGTATGGAATTTTGTCGGTGGATAAATAATAACCCTCGTGTTGTATCGCGCATACTGTTTACAGATGAAGCAACATTCACCCGAGACAGTATTAATAATACTCACAACTGTCATGCATAGTCAGACGAAAATCCCCACGCAACAGTCGAAAGTAATTTTCAACATAAGCTTCCGGTAAAGGTGTGGTGTGGTATGGTCAATGGTTATTTAATTGTCCCTTTCATTTTGGAGAATCTCCTCACAGGAGACAACTGCTTAAATTTTTTACAAAATGTATTACACGGACTACTAGAGGATGCTCCTTTAAACATGAGAATGCAAATGTACTACCAGCACGATGGAGCTCCTGCGCATTTCGTTCGTCAGGTCAAGAAATATTTGGACGAAAAGTTGCCAGGGCGTTGGATTGGTCGCGGTGGTCCTATTAGTTGGCCTCCAAGATCTCCAAACCTCACAGCACTAGATTATTGTTTATGGGACTGATTCAAAGATGAAGTGTACAAAGTAAAAGTGGACACTCGGAATGCACTAATTCAACGTATTAGAAATGCTGCAGCCGATCTTAAACAAAGACATGACTCAATCAGGAAAGCAACAGGCGCTCTTCGTAGACGAAGCAGAAAACGTTTGGAGGTGAATGGCGGTATTTTTGAACATTTATTATAAAAACGCTATGATTACCAAAACGTTAATGTATGAAATTTTGTTTATTTTCAATTACGCTATAACTTGAAAATCGGTTAACAGCATTTGAGTTTTTTTGACAATATTTTTACGTGTAGGTACAATACACTCCTGGAGTTTGGTCCGTTTCTCCCGACTCACCCTGTATATACACTTCACATAAATCTAAATAGGTATTAAAGGGATTCTAAACCGACCTGGCAATCAAAAATGAAATATACCTTTTTACATCGTCAGACCAGGGCTTACGGCCGTGTACCTGAACGCTGTCGATGTAAAAAACAATACGTATAATGTACGACAAAATAAATTAGCAACAAAGTCTTGGAATTGTTCCGATTGTGACAAAATTAGATAAATCTCGACTATGGGCCTGTATGTACTGTCCATAAAATATAGTAGTTTGCAGTAAGGTGAAGAAATTTCATTCTATTAAATCTTATAATTTACAACTTGCACATGTTGTCTACTAACTAACAATACTAGGAAATATTAATTTATTTAGCTAACTTTGAGAAACTTTAGTAGCTCTATAAGTGTCTACCAATAACATAAATATCTTGAGGTAAAATATATCTAAAAAAATATTTGATGTCTACAGAGGAAATTGTTTAAAATGTGTAACACTTTGCTCCGTTACTAACATTTCCAGATGTAATAAATTGTAGACTGAATCTGACAGCTTTTGCCGTTTGATCTTGCTCATAAAAGGTGATGTAAATAGTACTCTCGAATAATATCACCGCAACCAATAACCTGCGAGATTGCTATCGGGGGACGTTATTCACTATTTCTGATTGCAATTTCTATTGCTCAACTGCCATTAAGCGTTGGCATTAGCCAGCTTTCTGCATATTTATAAATGCCATATGGAGCTTCATCATATAAAAACACAGTATTTAGGAAATAACACCTATTTGCAGGAATTGGAAGATGTTCCTGCAGTACATACAACAATTTTTAAATTTTGTTCTTAGCTTATGACAGGCCACTCTAGAAAAAGTTAGTAACTGTTATTTTCTTTTACACTAACCGTAATCCGCCAAGAACTATTAACATAGTCCAACCAGTCTATTTCACAAAAATATTAAATTCAACAAATATTTAAGTTGACGCGAAAAAAAAACGTTTGTTTTGCTTAGAATCTATTAATAACGCCTGATTTTAAATCCGATGTATCTAGCTATATTTTATATTTTAACTCACACTCAGCTCTTTACTAATACTCAGTTTATCAGCCACTATTCGCAGGGTAATTTAACAATCTTTGTCACAATTGTATGAACTCTTACGACCGAATCTGCATTTAGAGAGACGGACGACAAATTCTAATGTCACCTTGAACAACATCATTATGTCTATCTTGGGAAACGTTTAAATCGTTTAAAGACACTAGTACAACTTAAGTGTTATATCCATACGCTGTTTTAATATTTTATAGTCCCTGTTGGAGTTTTCCTTAATTTACAGGAAATTTAATATTCTTTCGTTTCTCCATGACGACTGAAGGAAACATGATCTTCACACTAGCGTCCTGCGCAGAAACTTACAGCTGTTCGACTTCCCTTGACTACCTTGTATTGATAAAATAGTGAACTATTATATGCTGCTTTACTTTAGTTAAATTTTGATTTAACTTCAGTCACCGTCGGTCGGCAAACTGCCAAATCTCGTACAATTTTGATATATGTGAATATGTATGAGCGGGGGTCCTACAGTTTCTACCGCATCCCGCATTTTGATCGTCATATTTTCCTATCCCTCCATTCCCCTTCCTCAAAAGCTCTGTCCCTCATTGCTGCTCCCTCTCCATTTATCGATGTCATTGTGGGTCGTCTTCTTCTATGTGTTGGGGTATACTTGAACGCACATTTCGGCCATCGCTCCTCTCTCATTCTCATCATATATCCATATCATAAAAATTGACTTGTTTTTATCCTCTCTATAGTCGTGCCTAATCTTTTTATTCGTCTTCTGATTTCTACATTTGGTATATGCTCTAGCCGAGATATCCCGCATAATCGTCGTAGAAAATCCATTTCTACAGTTTACATTTTTTTCTACTCCTCACCGATAACTGGCAACATTCTTATCCATCTGGCAATATTGGTTCTACAATTGTACAGTTTTGTATTTATTTTGAACCGATTCGATCACAGCAATGAATTATAGACTCGTACACATTTCTGACCTTATTGCACTTTATGTCTCTATTTGACGTCCCTTCGCATTATATTACACTTCTTAAGTATTTATACTGTTCGCATATTCTTATTTTTTGTATTGTTATGTTCGGGTCTTCCTGTTCTTCTCCTATTCGGAGATATTCCTTTTTTCCTAGGTTAATATTCATGCCCCACTTTTCAAATTCTGCTCTAAGCTTTCTGAACACGTAGTCCATGTCATCTTCACTATTTGCAATAAGCACTTGATCAACGGCGAAGAAAAAGTTGTTAATCAGTGGTCATTAATATACAGCCCCATTCCTGAGCATTTCCTTTTCCAATTTTCTAATGCTTTTCTTTATGTAAATTTTAAATAATGTGCGTGATAGGCAACATTCTTGCTTAAAACTCTTTGTAACCCTGAAAATTTGTGATATCTTATTACCAACTTCAATTGTATTTTGGGGATTATTCTAAATATTAAAGTTGGCACGGTGATACGTTCTGTTGCGGCCGATCTTTGTCAGAATAGTAAATAGATTTATTAAGGGCACTGTGCCGTAGGCTTTCTCTCGATTAATAAAAACAAGATGAGGAGGTAAATTTTGGATTTTCCGATTTTCTATGATTTGTTGCAGTGATACATTATTCAACCATGATCTTCCGGCACAAAAACCACTTTGTTCTTCTATTTCCTTACACTCCGATTCAATCATTTCTTTTAATATTCTGCCCATTGAACTAGTAACACTTATTCTTCTATCATTTCCACAGATTTCTCTGTTTCCTTTTCTGTAGTTTGAAATAATATATGCTAAATTCTAGTCCAATGGAATACTTGCTCCCCTGATCATGCAGTCATTAAAGATATCTGCCAAAATCTCTAACAGAATATCTGGTCCGTGTTCTACAAGTTCAATGGTTATTTTTTCTGATCCCGGAGCTTTGTCATCCTTCAAACCTTTTAGTGTTTTTCTAATTTCATTTATATTTATTTCTCCAACTTCCATGTTTTCATCTACTTCGATTTCGTCTATTTACCCTTTAAACTGTTCTCTATTTTCAGTTAATAGTGTTCGATAATGCTCTGTTTATTCTTCATGTTTTGTTAAATTTATGCCTCCTGTTTCTCTTATGCCCTTCTTAAGATTCTTTATGGCTTTCCAAGCCTGTGACACTCTTGTACCTCCCAAACATCTATCGATCTCTTCACACTTCCTTTCCCACATTTCGTGCTCTTCCTTTGCTACCACATTTTCCACTTCTCTGTTTTATCGTACATATATTTTTCGATCCTCGGATTCCTTAGTTAGCAGCCACACTTAATAGGCTTTATTTTTAATTTCGACTAAATGTTAGGTTTATTTTGGCCACCACTCAGGATTTTGGTTTGTATACACCTTTTGATATCGTAGAGTTTTCTTGACTGCTTGATGTATGATATTTTTAACTATTTGATATCTACTTTCTGTATTTACATCTTCACTTAAAAATCCTTGCAGTTTTGTCGTGTCGATACTTGTTTCAAACTTTCTAAATTGTATATTTCTGTTTTTAGATCATTGCGTTCATTTTTAGTTGCTCCTGTTTTCCTGTTATCCGAGTTCCTAGAGTTTACTATAACTTTTGCCATTACCCGCAATCAGACCCGCATTCTACTCCATAGTATACCCTTACGTCTATGGTTTATAATCTCGAATTATGTCCCTAGATCAGGTAGTCAATTATCGATCTTAACCCCTTCTTTGTTTGTACCAATGTAAATTTGTGTACATCATTGTGTGGAAAGAATTCATTCGTAACTTTCAAAGATAGATTATAGCGTAGGCCAGTAAGTTGTTGGCCGTTATTATTTATTTTCTCTTCACCATATCCACCTATGACTGAATCTTTTTCCTTTCGTCCGACTCTGGCAGTCAAATTTCCGAGTATACACATTTCCTTCTAATAAAACTCTTCTTTTATGTTTGTTTCAGCGGTTTCACTTGGTGCGTAAACTCTTATTAGTATTATAGACCCAATATTTTTTTTAGATCTAACATTATGGGTTGTTGATTTACTCCTTTCCAACTCTTAATGTGATTTCTATAATTCTTATGTATAGCAATAGAAACTTCTCTTTTTGCTTGCGCGCTCTTACGTACTTCGCTGTAGAAATTCTTTGTTTCTGTGAAGATGCATATGTCAATCTTTCTCTCTTTTAGTTCTTTAAATATCTGTGATTGTTTTGTACTCAGTCCTTGAATATTGCATGTAGCCCATTCCAAACTCCTCTTTGCAAGCTCGTCGTAATTTAGATCCATCTTGGTTCCGAGACAATTGATCAACACTTTTAGCGTTTCAAAGTATTGAAAGATGTGTTGCTGGCCTATCGTTTCAACCCTCCTTCTTCATCCAGGCTTGTGACCGGCAAAAGTACTACTGAGCTACTCAATCCACTCACACGTCACAATTAACACGAACTACGATTTATTGTTCCTCTTGTATGCTTCTTCTTCTTCTTCCTCCTCCTTTAATTAGGCTATGCCTGTTTTTCTTTAACGACAGCTTATATCGGTATTTCAGGGTGTTTCGGCTGATGTCGATATCCAGCTCTGCCTCCATCGCTTTGGGGGTCGTCCAACCCTTCTTTTCCCTTGTGGAGTGTTATCTCGAGCTATTTTAGGTAAACGGTCAGTGTTCATTCTGTCAACATGAACATTCCACTCTTTCCTTCTGGTTTTTATTAATTTTCTGATGTTTTGTATATTGCACTGTTAGCGTATTTCCTCACTTGGTACTCTGTCTCTTAAGATTTTCCCGGCTATTGCCCTTAGTATTCTCATCTCTGTTGTTTCTAGTCTTTGTCTTGTTCTGCTTGTATCAGCGCGCGTTTCCGCTGCATAAGTGAGTAGTGGTCTTACGGCGCTCTTATATATTTTGGTTTTACTTTCTATAGATATGTATTTGTTCTTCCATATTACGTCCCTTAAGCAACCGGAAGCTACGGCCCCTTTATTTGTTTGATGTTGTACCTCTCTGAATATATCTCGCACACTAGATATGGGGATTCCTAAATATTTAAATTCCATTATTTGCTGTATTACCGTCCCTTCCATCTCTAGCTTGCAACATAATGGTTCTCGTGATATCGTTAAGCATTTCGTTTTTTTCTTGGACACTTCCATGTTTAGCGATTTTGATGTTGTTACAAACTGATGTAGCATTCTTTGAAGGTCGTCCTCGTTACCGGCAATCAAAACAGCATCGTCAGCATAGCATACTATTTGTATTTGTTTATTCCCCATTTTATATCCCCTTGTTCTTTTAACGCTGTCTATAATTTTATCCATCACTATGTTGAATAGCATAGGGCTTAGCGAGTCTCCCTGGCGTATTCCGGTGCTCACTGGTATCTCGTCTGTTTTCATATTGTTAGTTTTGACATATGTTGTGGTGTTACTATATATGTCATTAATTAGGTTGATTAGTGCTTGCGGGACGTTTCTCTCTGATAATGCCTGTACTACATCATTTAATCTAACGCGATCAAAAGCCTTCGTTAGATCGACGAAACACATGAAAGCCGGGGTGTCGTATTCTATTGATTTTTCGCATATTTGCCGAATGACAAATATAGCGTCGGTTGTTGATCTGTTTATTCTGAATACCATTTGCTCTTCATTGTTTATGGTATATTCATTGATCTTATAGAGTATTATTTTTGTTATTAGTTTTAGCACTGAGCTTAGAAGTGTGATACCCCTATAGTTGGAAGGGTCGTGTTTATTACCTTTTTTGTGAATGGGTATTGTAATGCTGGTCTTCATTTCTTTGGGTATTTTTTGTTCTTTAAATATAATTTTTGTGAGTGTTAGAATTTCTGTTGTTAGCGTATCACCTCCGTATTTCAATAGTTCGTTTGCTATTCCATCAATTCCAGGCGCCTTTCTTCCTCGTAGTCCTTTCATTGCCCTCATAATTTCATTGTTTTCCACTGTGATTTCATTCCCTTCATTTTCTCTTGGAGCTAGTACGGTGTTAGTATTATTGTTGTGGTTTTTGAACAGGTAAGTAAAGTGTTGAGTCCACTGGTCTACTGTGATTCTATTTGTGATGTGATTTTCATTAACTTCGGCCTTCCTATTCCGTATCATCTTCCATATTTTTGTTTGTGCTCCCGTTAAATCTCGCTCCATTTCACTTGTAAATTCTTTCCAATATTCTTCTTTTATTCTGCGTATTCTGTCATTTGCTCTATTTCGCGTTTGTTTGTATATTCTGTGATCTTCCACTGACTTTGTAGTTTTATACTTCATATAGGCTTTCTTCTTTTCGTTGCTTAACTGTTTTATTTCTTCCGTAAACCATGGTGTCTTGCTGTTCCCATCTACCTTGACTTTTCTCATTCCGCATGCTTCAATTGCTGCTTTCGTTATATTAGCTTTTAATTTTTCCCACGCTGTTTCTACGCCTTCCCCCTCATTTATCTTATTTTCTTCTATTTTTTGTCTTAGCTTTTGTCTATATAGTTCTCTAGTACTCTCATTTCTCAAACTTTCTATATTCATTTTCTCTGTAATGTTTTGAATGTTTGGCTTTCTGTTTTCGAAGTTTATTAGTCTTAGTTTACATAGAACTAGGCTATGGTCACTGCCCACATTGGCAGAATTTAATGTCCTTACGTCTAAGATATGTTTTGGGTGTATAGATTGACTTGTAATAATATAGTCCAACGTTGATGTTTGTCCTCGAGTATTTTGCCATGTTATTTTATATCTTTCATGGTGATAGAAGAAAGTGTTGTTAATTCGCATGTTATTCTGACAACAAAAGTCGACCAGCAAATCACCGTTATCGTTTTCCATTTCTTCATTGAAACGTTGCTTTACTCCTTCTATTATATGGTTGCCTATTCGAGCGTTCAGGTCGCCCATTATTATTAAGTAATCGCCTTGAGGTATTGCGTCTATTTCATTTTGTAGCGTTTCATAGAATATTGTTAATTATCTTAATGTTATAATGTTATAATGAGTGCTGTTGTCCACTAACGATATAGGTAATCATGTTAAATTTGTTTTGCAATATGAACCATTTGTTTTTGAAAGTATGCTTATTTGGATATTGTTCGGGGTAAATTCAGTAATTAAGTCAATTTTGACCAGTCGCAGTTAGATCATGGAGTTCTGGAGACCTTTCGAAAGCGAAGATGATAATCAAATTATGGAAACTGCAAACAGTAATACCGACGAAGATATAAATGTTGTAAATAGTAGTATTGAAAGTGAAAATATAAATTTAAATGCAACACGCCAACATCTACCCGTTGAAGGGCAGCAAATAACTTTAAACATTTATAAAAACCTTATCTGATCTCGGGCAGCCAGTATGGCTTATGAAACGTGTTGCAGAATTGAAATACAGTATAGTGAGAAAAATTATTAACAAAGGGCGTGTTACACACCGTAAGAAAAGTGCGATCTAGGATTGATGTAGGAATCAGGGAAACTGTTAGAGATACTATTAATAATGTTTATAAAAAGCTATTAGTTCCCACCGTAAGCGAAATATTTCAAGAAATTAGATCAAAAAATGTACTCTCCTTACAAAAGTACAAAAATATTACTGTGTTTGATAACATATATGAAATTTAAATATAAAGTTATGAATAAACGGTAATACATACAGTTACGGGACGAATACCTTAAGATGATTAATTTATACCGTAGACAAAATCGATGAAAAATTTGGTTGGATGAAACATGGTATGACACTCATGACGTCTTCAGGTTCGACTGATAACTCAACGAAAACCGTCATAGATGTTCCACCTTCTAGAGGAGAGCGCATAATAATTATTCATGCTTGTAGTGCAAACGTTTTCGTTAACAACTGTTTGAAATTATCAACAAAAAACATTAGCAATTCTAACGCAGATTAACACCAAGATATGAACGCGGAAATGGTTTAAGATTGGTTTTGCACATTTTTACTGCTCAACATTCCGGCAAACAGCGTGATTATGGGATAGCGCGTCTTACCATTCCAGGCAAATTAAAATTTTTTACCCAATCAAAACACAAAAAAAGCACATATTATACAATTTAGAAATGAAAATAATGTTTCTATTCCTGGCAATACAACACTAAACCAACTTTGTTAAAACTAATAGAAGAGCAGAATTTTAAAAAAGCATATATTGTTGAAGAAACTGCCCTTGCAAACGGCCATAATATTTTGAGATTACCTCCCAACTTTTGCGAATTTAATCCAATAGATATGATGTGGAACACTTTAAAAACAAACGTAAGAAAAAGAAATACTTCTCCTAGGTTAAGGGACAATGTTCTTGGTCTTATCAGAGATGCTGCTTGTGAAATTGATAAACATTGAAAAAATTACATGGAACACATTGTTAAAGTTGAACAGAAGTATGTATTAATAATTAATTTAGGTACTGGTTCATCATCTGATACCTCAGAATTTAGTGACATCGAGTCTGACTAAATTAAACAAATAAAATGGAACGTAGATTTGCGTTTAATAATATTAGAAAAGCTTGTCAAATGTTTATATTATGTAATTTAAGAATAAAGCATTATTTTAAGCATTTTTGGTTGTATAACATATTTATTTATCCATTCACAAATTTTACTGAATACGTTTTTGATCGCCTACCTGCAGCGACCCTAACACTTGTAGCTTATCTTTAAGTCAACAGCATAACATTTGCTACTAAAAGTTTGATCCAACTATGCCTTTCCCTTGCAGTTTACAATTTTATACATTTCGGAAAATATCTATTATAGCTTTAAAAAACCTTATTTGAATAAAGTTTTGATAATCTTTGTAAGTCTTTGTAAACTTCAAGAGTGATTTGTGTTTTTGTATATTACTTATGGCCCTTTTAGGAAATTCGAAATTTCCAAAATCCTCAACCACTGGGATGGTGCTTCAGCTATAAGAGACATTTCAACCAATCGTCCCGCAGTAGTATACTTCTGATTTTGTAGAGCAGTTCATTTAAGATTTCGTAAATCACGTTTTCACATATTGTTAAGTAAATGTTTTAAATCATAGTGTTTTTATACTCAGTGACATGGAAATCGCAACACCAAAAAGGGGTAGGAATTTTTTGACATGATGATGATGATGACTTGGCAGAAACGTTTAACTACCAAAAGGTAGCAATTGATTAAAATTTCATTCATATGGACCAAGTGATAATGGCGTATCTGACAGTTTTTCCAGTTTTTTCTAACAATTTATCAGGCATGGACTAGGGAGGGTCAGGAAAGTCACAGAAGAGAAGCCGGGGGGCGAAGAAGAACAAATGAGGTGCAGGACCGCCATCTTCGACATATGTCAACAAGAGACCGATTCTCCAGTACCAGATCAATTGCCGATCAATGGTTAACTAACAAAGGTCGTCATGTAACCCTTCGAACGGTTTACCGCAGAATCAGAGTTTTCGGCTTGCAATCCTATCGGCCACATCTTGTGTCACAAACAGCAATGTTTGGAGTGGTGTAGGTTGCGACTGCACTGGAACCTATAGTGGCATAGGGTGGTGTTCTGCGATGAATCCTGATTCTGTTTGGGGATGCATGATGGCCGTATGAGAGTCAGACGAACACGTGGGGAACGTCGCAATGTTGAATTTTCTGCTGCAAGGCATATGCACCAAACTGTGGGGATTATGGTATGGGGTGCTATAACTTATGGGAGTAGGTCCCGTTTGTTATTCATCCGAGGCAATATGAACGCCCAGCGATATGTGGATGAGGTGGTAGAACCCCATATTCTTCCATTTCTTCAGCATTTAGAAGACCCGCTTGTCCAGCAGGATAATGCCCGTCCCCATATTGCAAGACGTTCTATGGACCGATTTACAGAGGATGATGTCAATCTCTTGCTATGGCCACCCCGATCTCCCCATCTTTCGCATATCGAGCATATTTGGGACATTATGGGGAGAAGACTGAGGAACTTGAGGCATCCTCCGCAGCACGAACTACAGGTTGCTTGGGACACAATACCTCAAGAGGAAATCGACCATCTGCTAGAATCGATGCCACGACGAGTGTAGGAATGTGTAACCAATAGGAGGAGACCAACCCATTATTAATAAAAATTATGTTTATATTTTGTTCTTTTTCTTTAAAATTTTAATCAGTTGCTACCTTTTAGTAGTTAAACGTTTCTGCCAAGTTTGGTCAAAAAATCCCTACCCCTTCTTGGTATTGCGATTTCCATGTCACTGAGTATACAGGGAATTTTTCTTTTTAGTATACATTGCCTATGTATACTAAAAAGAAAAATTCCCTGTATAAATAAAACGAAAAAATACCAGGCTATCCCCATGGTTCGCACAAGAGTAACGTTCAATAAAACATTATTATGTTATGAAGATCTAACAATATTTGCAATGATAGAAGCGTTACTGGCAAAGGTTTCATCTAATGGTATTTATTGTGTGTCTCTAACAAATACTGATGCATCCATAATTTTCGTAAGAAAATTAAGAAATGCTGTAAGGTGTATAGAAAAAATGAGGTTTCTGGACGTTACAGCCCGTCAAACGATAAGTTTCACTTGGGATGTGTAGAAGAAGAAGTGAGACGGTATTCGGAGCAAATGAGATGCACTTACTTTCGGTTCTCCACTTTGTC
>JABXWE010000271.1:0-20882 GCA_014611495.1 Limonius californicus | reverse complement strand
CGGTTGGGGTAATTTTGTCTATCTGTTGTTGTAGCTGTTCGTAAAAATCTAATGCTTCAGTTTCTGGTCGATTAGTATCTGGTGCATATACTGAGATTATATGTAGGATCGTTTCTCCGAGGTTTAGTGTTAGTGTAATTATCCTATCATTAACATAGTTTACTTCCTTAATGTTTTTCTCAAATTTTTCGTGCATCAATATTCCTACTCCTGAGGATGCGCGTTCTTTTTTTCTCTTGCCCGAATACAGCAGAATGTATTTTCCAATTTTACCTGTCCCCTGTCCTTTTTTCTTTGTTTCTGCTAGTGCGCAAATATCTATTTGATGTTGTTCTATCTCTGTAATTGTCTCTTGGTCTTTTTTGTTCCAGGAATTGATGTTCCAACATGCTACTCGTAGAATATTTTTCTTCTTCCATCTGCGTTTAACCATATTTCTCGCATAGTTTGTCATCTTTGGGTCCGTCCTATCATCCGAGGCTTTGATACCGTGTCTGTGAGCGGTAACTTGTTTTACGGTGGGTTGGCTGCTAACCTTTCCCCACCAACCCTCCTCCTTTAGTCCGGGCTTGGGACCGGCGACGACACCCGACGAGCTCTCAATCCACCCGTCAAGTGTCGCAGGCGGAGTTAAAAACGTTTATCAAGTAACCTTAAAATTTTAAAGTGTTTGGAGGTTACAATGACCTTGAACTTCAAAACGGTGCGCACAGGCAGCTTCGCCTCGACATGTAGACCTCTCGGAAAATGGTCTATAGCCGTGGCAATACCAATAGCATGAGCCGTCACTGCGAAATAGCTTTTTAAACAGATATATGTATGTAAATAAATATGTAAAACAGTTTAAAGATATCTCTATAACAAATAAAATTAGTGATATCCTCACGCAATGAACCTGAAAATTTTGTTTGAAGTATCTTTTTTTAAATGGTTCAGTTCAGTTTCAACAAAGCGGTGAACAAAAACTTCTTTAGTTTTTAGTGTCCAGAAAATGTGATGAGTTATGCTACGCACACACGAAGACACTTTAGTGTCTAGATAAAGTCTATAGATCGAGTGTCGTCGTATGTACACCATCTAGAGCTGTGTCGCTAGATCGGACATTTGATATCTAGACATCGCTGTCGCAAGCTGGTAGACCGCTGTGGGAACACTTGTTTTTCGGCATGTCGAGACTCGAGCAAGGTGTACCGGCATGGTGGAAATTTATTGCCTAAAGCAGGGATGGCGAACCTTTTTCATTGTCCGTGCCACAAACTTATAAATAATCTTTATGAAATAACTAACGTGCCACACTAAAATTGTTTAACATAAATTATGATTCTTGTATTTTACTCTTTTTGCTTTTTTTATTTTATATTTTTTCTTTTCCTTTCGCTCTCGAGAAAAAAATTATTATAATTTAATAAACAAAGAAAGAAAAATTTGTATTAAACTTCTTCTTCTTCTTCTTTTATTGTAGGCAGTAGCCTGTTTTTCTTCACACTAATTCTATGGTGTTTCCACAGATGTAGATTGCCAGCAACAATTTTATTAATATGGTATGATTTTAAAAATTACATCTGTTATAATTTATTAAGAGTTATTTAAATGTTTTACAAATAGACATAAACCTTTGTTTTTAATGTGATTTTTGTTGCTGCATATGAGATGTTAAGGATTTTATATCTGGATTATATTTTGTTATTTTTAAAAGTACGCATGCAGAGCTTGATTCGTCCGTCATCCTATTTCTAAATTTATTTTTTATAAAATTCATTTCAGAAAATTTACGATCCACTCTTTAATCCAGTTCCCAGTTAACCAAGTTCGCTTTTCATAACTTTTCTTTTTTTTAAATACAATTCATAAACACTGCGGCCGCTAAACGACGGCTTGTTCTTGACGTGGTCAAAAAATATAGGTTCTATTTTAAAGTGTCTGTGTCTACTGTTCAAGGCACGTGTGGATACATGGTAGAGAAGTCTAGCAACTTCAGTCTAGTGTTGTGTCTAGTGACACTGCTCTACGCAATAGTTTCCACAAATACACCACGCAGTGTGAATACACCGTAGAGCAATCTAGACACAAGTGTCGACATTTAGGTGTCTGCGTGTGTACGTAGCATTATACACAGTGTGCAGCGAAAATGCATTTTACTGCTTTATTTAAATGTATGGAAAAGAATTCTTCTTCTTCTGATCATAGGCTAATGGCCTGTTAATTACTTACAATGGAGTAGGTACGTAATTGATTTAATAAAAAAGTTGAATTTAAGATTTTACCGGAAAAATCCGCTTACCACTTGATGTTTTAAAAAAAGGTTATTACGTACGTAACTGTTTTACACTTGAAGTTTTTGAGCGCGTCTTGATTTTTTTAAATAGAAATAGGCTATGTTATGCGTCAATGGAGAGCTTATTTTTTCTCTTTATAACCATCTCAAATGTATGAAAAAGAATTGTCTAAAAATGGGAAGATGTTTTCCGAGCCCGCTAATTTATGGTACTTTAAATCTAGAAACCCTAGTATTGATTGAACGTCGGAAATATACACAAATCAATGAGAAAAATGAAATTATACAAAAATTCAACATTCTAAAAACTTAAAAGGAATAATAAGTTATGTCGTTGAATAAAACCACAGTCAAGTCCCACAAAATAGATTTAATCTTGTTTAAAGGTATAAAATGGTTAGCGTTTTCGATACCCACTTGGGATCATCATCAGACTAGTAAGAGAAAATAGCAACATTACAAAAATTTAAAGGATCAAAACCGTGGTGTAGGAAAATTATTTAAGCAAAACACACAATATGAATAATCTAAATATTACACTTCATAACTAAGGAAATATACATTTCACGGCAACGCCGACATTATATATTATTAGAATACAGTACGAACATTAAACACGGCTGACATCACATACACATTTCTGCTGACTTTAAAAGTCTCCGACAAAGTGAGTCATTCGACAATTGCTGCTTTTTTCAACTACTCTCGAAGCTTATTGTGGCCGGCTGGAATTTTATATGAAGAAGTGCGAGTGGTTTGTAGTGATGCTGCACCATAGGTATATGTGCAAATCAATGCGACGACTGCAGATTTTGTATCCAAACATGATCACGTGAGCTGCTTAGCACATGGTTTACACCGAGTAGCTAACTTAGTTCGCAATCTTTATTCAAACATTAATGTGCTGATATCATCCGCGAAAAAGAATTTTCTCAGAGTACCAAGTCATGTGCAGATGTTTCGGAAAGTTGCGGGAGACGCTCCACTTCCGTCTGCGACAATCATTACAAGATGGGGAACTTGGATCGACGTTGTTGTGTATTACGCTGAAAATTTTGAAATTGTGGAGAAAGTTGTTAATGAATTCGACTATGAAGAAGCGCAGGACATTGAAGAAGCACAGGGTATTCTGAGAAAAAAAAAGGTATTCGAGAAGATTTGATTTTTATTCGAGCTAATTTGGCTTGCATTTCAATTGCAATATCTAAACTAGAAGCAAAGGGATTATCTTTATAAGACAGCATTGAAATAGTAGAAAATATGGTTAAGGGTTTAACTAAACTCAAGAAAAAGAATCTCATTAATGAATTTAACGAAATGCTGTTAAAAAGTACGGGCTATCAACAACTGAAGAATATAAGCGGGGTGTTGCAAAATGAAACAGCCCTTGATGAAAGAAATGAACATTTAAATATCACTGACATGGTAAATTATGAATTTGTACCAATAGTGTCGTGTGATGTCGAGAGAGTCTTTTCACAGTACAAATATATTCTCGCTGACAACAGCCGCAAATTTATATTCGAAAATGTATTACATTACGTGGTTGTTAAGTGCAATTATGATTTGGTTTTCTATTTTAATTAATTTTAAATTAGAAATTTTGTGTTTTTTTGGTTAATTTTAATTGAATAATTTTGGACTTAAAAAAGTTTTGTGCATTTTAATAGAGAAATAAATATGTATTGATATAACGTTAATGTTTTTTTTTCTAGTTAGTTGACTATTTAGAGCATATTTAAGTGCATCTTTTGGATGTTCTTGATGCATACTTGCATGCATATTTTGAAGTTTTTTAGTGCATAATTATGCTAAGCCTAGTCATAATTATAGCTGGAAAATGTTTCATTGCAATCGCGCTGTAATTTATGTTCATAGATTTGGATTTGGCAGATTTTACTGCTATTGCACAATAATTATTTTACAGTAATTATCCTAATCATTGTTTTCGCCATCACGCGTTCCCGATTGCAATCCTTGTGACTATTTCTTATGGGAACAATTAAAAAAATTGTTTACTCCAATTGAAAACGCGTAAGATCTCCGCAATCGCATGGTGCAATTGATTAACAATACTGATGGTATTTTTCAACGTGTTAGGCAATCAATGATAAGACGCGGCGAGGCTTGTATTTTTGCCTGAAGCGATCAATTCAAACAATTTTTACACATATTCGTTGTTATATGTATTTAATTTACCATAAATTTTTAAAGAATCATTTCCGGACAATGTTTATAGAAACTTTTATCATTAATTTGAGTAGTAGAATAGGTCATTTGGCCAAGTTACACTCCATATAAAGGACAACGTTAATAGTTGTATTAGACAAGGTAATTCGTTCTTTAAAACATTTTTACTTGAAATCTTTGCTGAGTTTTAATTTCACGCAAATGATTAAAAAATATGTAGTACGCAACCGATAGTCTATGATATTAAAAAATATATTTGGCGGAAAGGAGAATTATTGCCACGAAGTTTACAATGAGCAGGTTATTTTTTGCAAATATCGTGGAAGTGGAATGATGTTACAGTTTTTTGAGTAAGAGTTAGCTATAGCTACGATAGACAGTTTATAATCTGTGACACAATGTAAGCATTATCAAAGTAAAGCTGACGTGCTAAAATGGTATTTCTTAAAACATAAAATGTTTGGTTTTGAATACGTACGTTATTTGACGAAGGGTTACATTCTCCATAATCGTTTCTCGCGCAAACAAACCGTGGGTATTTGTATTGTATGGCAAACTTAGATAAATTAGAAATTCTCTTAAGATATCTATCAAATAATGGAGTACAGCATGTCTTATAATTATAATTGTAATAGACAAAAATCAACTATAAAAAGCTTCGTTGGTTAAGCGCTGAGTTATACATGCAAAAAAATTTAATATACAAATGTACGGAATAATTACAATGATGAACCATTCCATTTCAAATCAACCAATATTTGAACTTTCACAATATATTTTTTTGATATATATATTGCTGTGAGATAAGGGTGAAAATGAAAACGTTGTAAATAAAAAAAGTATCTTCGTAACAAGTGTACTAAATTTCGCTATAATACCACCAAATAAAATAATGCACACCTGTATACTTATGATTCTAAATACGGTAATAAAATGATGACAACAATGTATTAGAATGTACCCTTTACACAACACAAATCTAAATCGAGACTCTTTAAAATAAAATAGCATGAATTTAGAAAACAAATGAAATACAAATTCAACACATAAATCTCAGGGTTAATTAAAATAACGGTTGTAATAAAATGGGGTTGCAAACTTTCAATCGTTCTGATGGAAACAAACGGAAAACAGCAAAATAATTTAATATTGAAGTTGAAATTTTGATTTGTGATAGAATAATTTAAATTTTGAATATTCAAGAAAGCCTTTGCAAATACTTTACTGGAAATAAGTATGTAATTTAGAACAAATACAAATCTAAAATCAACTAACTCATTTTTCTATTCAAAACTTATTTCTACACGACTAACTAATCTTATTTTCTTTGGGGAAATATCTGCATAAGTGCGTGCGCAGATCTTGTGGTCTGTCGTACCTCGTTTCGCTTCACCAACAAGTTCGACTACAAATGGTTCTTGATTTATTCCTTCAATTGCGTCTTCAAAGGCCTGCCAAATATCACTGGATCACACAAGCTTCCAGGTAATTAATTGGCTTTTACCTTTTGTAATATTTATGTCGAAGTATTCCAAATAATTATAGCACTGTTCATTGTACGTTACGTTGCAAGTAAACATCCAATTATTTAAGTCGTAGATGCTTGGTTTGCCGTCGAAAATAATAAGTTTTTAAAATCGAAGCACTTTAATGGTTATTCAAAATAGTTGTAGCACTGGATGTCTCAAAAACTATTTGGTAAGTAAAAACACTTTTCAAACATTTATAGTCGCAGATCAGATAATTCTTAATTTTCCTTCTTCGTTGATTAAAAAAAATATTTTATAGCACTTATAATTGTTGTTGATTATTAATACGTAGCACTTATAATTGTTAATAATAATTATTCGTAGCACTGGTGAGTAAAGCACTTTTAACTTTTAAAACATTTATTTAACTTTGACAGGTAAACAAACACATAACGTCAAATACAGATTTTCAGATATAAAACTAACAACGGTTCAGCGTTAAAAATTTTCAAGTGACGGAATAAAAAATAGCAAGTGATAGTAGCAAATGACGCTCCTCGTCGGAAAATTTGCTTTTATATCTTTTGAAAAAAAAAAACTATCGTTACTATGGAAACACAACAAATCTACATAAATTTCGACAAAATCTAATCAAGCTGGAAATGTCATCATAAAATTTCGACCAATGAGGATCGAGCTTGATTATAATTCAAAATTGGCATAAAAACTTAATTTCTAAATAACTTTTTAATGCATCATGTTAGGGAAAAACCAAAAATATATTTGAAATATACAAGTAAAGACGCAAATTTTGACACCAAACATGACACACTAAAAAACATATCTAACCTAACAAAATTAAACACAAACAAATAAATTACAATAAACAAATAAATAAACATTAATATGCAACTCAAACACACTTAAACTATTCTACACACATCCTCACATCGTTTATAAAACATTTTATCCAGATTAAAATACATAAACACGAGGAAATTAGATAAATTTGAAACTATCAAGGTCAAATAACAAACATGCATGAATAAATTGATAAATACAACGTTGTTTCTAACAAATTATACACCAAAAGATGCCCTGTCTTATTACTCAACTGCATTTAGCACACAAATTCCTTAGAAATACAATACAAATCACAATTTACAGAAGCATTGTCAAAATTGTCAAAATCAGCTTAAGGCATAAATATTTAAACAAATACAATATTGTTGCTATGGGACACAGGATGAAAATCAACTAAATCACCTGTAGTAACTTTATACCTAGTCAAATAGCTGGTTTTAAACATAAATAAAGAGTATTTTAAACAATTTCTATTTTAGTAGAAGAAAATCATGTTTATTGCAAATAATCAAATAAATGCATCTTTATTGCTAATGAAAATACGATGCAAAGTTGCCTTATCACGTGACCTCACGTCACGTGATAGGGAAAGTTCTAAAAATTTCCAAAAGTGGGCGCGCGCGTCGCGTGACGTCGAGGTCGTGTGGTGGAGATGAGTTCTAGAAATTTCAGGGAAAACTGGCCGCTTTTTTATAGCGCGTCACGTGACGTCGAGGTCACGTGATAGGGGAAGTTCCAAAAATTTCCAAAAGGGGGCGCGCGCGTCGCGTTGCGTCGAGGTCGTGTGGTGGAGATACGTTCTAGAAATTTCCAAAATGGGGTACCTTGGTATAAGTACTCTAAGGCAAGTTGGCAGCGGTCTTTCCATTGTGGGTGTTGTGCAGTGAACATCTCAGCGCGATCGTGGTAAAGTATAACTTGATCTTTGAATTAAAATTTTTTTTGTTCAAAGTGGGTCTAAACGTGTACCAATTGATAGGGCGGCGGTGCCTAAATCGACTCTAGAGGTGTGGGGACCCCTCTTGAAAAAAATTTATTTTCACCGAAATTTCAGCGGTTTTTGATTTATTTGCATTTTTGTGCATATTCATGTCGGGTAATCGAAATCTCTTTGGTGTAATCAGTGTTACTTAGAGGAACTGTTAAAGCTCTATGTATCAATAACCTATAGGCTGCTAATTTATGTGTTTTACGGTGACATGAGTCCTGTGGTAACATAAACTTTACATTAGAAACAGAACAAAACAGATGTATTAGTTATTTAGACTTAAACATAAAAATTAATTCCGAAAACAAACTCGAATACTCTATTTATAGGAAACCAAACCAAAATATGGTCCGAAGCTACTGGTGTAAGTGTATGAACTTCTACTATAAGATGGAGACTTCTTAAATCTGGAAGAAACCCCCCGTATCAGAAAAATGCCCACCATTTGAGGTAGGCAAAGGATCATCGCCATTGGGCCCCAGAACAATGGCAGAAGGTATTACCTAGTGATGAATCTACCTTTAACATTAACTAACATGCTGGAAGCACATATGTTAGAAGATTTGCTGGAGAAAAATTTTCGCGATAGTGGGTTCTGCTAACAAATAAACAACCAACCTCTGTCACGATACGGGGCTGCATGTCTGTAGAAGGTGTCGGTAGACTGCATGTTGTGTCTGGCATGATGAATGCAAGCAAATACATTGATGTCCTACAGGAGAATATGCTACCTAGTAGAAAAGAGTTATTTCCTGGCGAAACCTTTATCTTTCAAGCTGATAATGCTCCTTGCCATAGAGCAAAGGTTGTTCATCATGGATGTCGATCAATAAAGTTAAAAGAATAGACTGGACAGCACAATTCTGCAGAAAACTGATGGCAGAGGATTTCTAACATTATCACAAAAAAATGGAATTAGTCGAATCCCTAATCGATGCTTGGTTTCGCTGCATTACGAAGGAAGACTTACAAAAACTGGTGAATTCTATGCCAAAAAGGTGTGAATTAGCTACTAAAAACAAAGGATGACCTATTAAGTACTAAAATAGTTTCAAAAGTGTATTGTAATAAACGTTTAGGTGTAGACTACAATATTATATATAATGTACAATAATTCTGTTTTTGAATAAATGTTATATATCGAATTGTTTCTGTTTTCTTATGGATCAACATTTGGGTTATTATTATTATTAAATGGGTTGAAACTGCAATTTACCTTATTTGTACAGTTGATGCAGAACTTTTTCACACTACTGCGTGTTTAACAGGCAGGTGTTGAAGTTACAACTTCACCGCTAGCGCCTCTAAATTGACTTAACGAATACCACTTTAGTAGTAGCAGGAATCGATTGACGTATATGAAGGATACTAGTGCTGTAGTAACCTAATTAAATAAGCAATGTTACACAAAGCATGCAGACTCAATTACTCCTAATTACCTAGAATGTATACTAAATAATTGAGTAATTGAGTCCGCATGCTTTGTGTAAAATTGCTTATTTAATTAGGCTACTACAGTGCCACTCAAACGATCACCAAAAATAAGCAACGTGGGCTCGAGGTGACTACTAGAATGGGTGGTTTGTTTAATGGTACAACAGCGACTGGTCGTAGGGCACGACAAAGCTGTCGGTCTCGACTACCACTACGATGTTAGTCGTAAGGTCAATTCAGAAGCGCTATAGTCGGTTGTCGTCTTATTTGACGGGTGCAAAGTCAGCAGTCAGGTAAAATAACCGGTTGAACTCAGATGAGCGGTCACGTGCTCAAGAAACCAGTGACCAAAAACAGGTGTCGAATTAAATGTAGCTACTAAAGTACTATAATTAAACCTCTTTACAGTTAACTAAAAATCGACAATTATTTACAAATATTTTACATGTTTAATCACAATATTCTTAATATAAACCAAAGACAAGACAGCTTGAAGGTTAGTATTGCATCTAATTTGCAAGAGAAATTCAATTTTATTTTTAAATATTTGAATTTAAATAAGAGTTATTCAAATATTAAAATAATTATATTTCTACTGAAATACTAACAACTAAAAATGCAGTGTTAATTATGTATTTGAAATAATTTAAACACAAAAGTGAAACTGGTACAAAGTTTAAAATAGCTTAAACACAAACCGGATTCATGCACAAACTATCATTTTTTTATCATTACTAAATAACATCCACTAAAATATTAAATTTCAATTAGTTTCATATTTTGCACACAATTAAAAATGACTCAAATAGACAAATATTATTGCATTTAATTAACATGGACCATTTGATTTTAATAAAACAGTTTAATCGCTGTCGTCTTCATATTCCTCGTCTTCACTGTCCGATGAATCATCACCCAAATTAATTATTAAAGGTTCCACCTCGTCAACTATAATTTCACGATGCCACCAAGATTTTATAAGATCTTGTGTATGTCGTACACAATTTTTCCATTCATTTTCACTGCATTGATTTAAAGCTTTTTCCCACATTTTTATAACTTGCGCATCAGTAAAACCTTCTCGCCGGTTATGTTTGTCGTAGTAGCGTTTAGTATTCACCCAAATTAATTCTATTGCGTTAAATTGACAGTGGTATGGAGGCAGTCTTAAAACTTCAAGGCCGTGTTCGAGCAACAGTTCATCAACAACATAGAATTTAAGTATATTGTGCTTTTTAGCAATGACAAGTAATTATGACCTTAATGCATCTGCATGTTGGGATGTTTCATCAACCACACTAAGATATCGTCCTTTTTCCACTGCATAGTAGGCTGTTTTTCTACTACTCTCGAATGATATGAAGCATTGACCATTACAATCAAACCAGGCTCCTCCAAACTCGGTATCAGCATCTCTTGCACCCATTTTTTGGAAGATTCGTTGTTCATACTGTCGTGGTAATCGGCAATTTTTGACTTGGAAGAAAAATTTAAACTTGCACTTTTAATAAAGCCATCAGATAAACCAGCATGTAAGACAATAAAACGCTTTCCTTCAGACCCCGATTTGTTCTTCACGCTTTTCTTGGAATCGTCCTGCCAAGATTTTTGAACACCTTCTCTTGAATAAATCCACGTTTCATACAGAAAATCTACTTTTAATGAGTTTTTATGGGCATCGTTTGCATACGAGTTCAAGAATTGAATTCTTTGATTAACAACACATGTTTTTTCACAAAGAAGCCGTCGATTGCAGTCCTTTTTATATTTAAAACCACAGTTTTTTAAAAGCCAGAAAAGAGCATTTAGTCCTATATCAAACCCGCTATCTTTCATAGCTTCTCGCAGAGTTTTTAGTGTAGAAGGCGTTATACTGGCGTAAAAGTTGTAAATGACATTAAATTCAATTCAGATACCTTTATTCACAAAAACTTAAGATATTACATTTCATATATGTATATTAATTATTAATTGTATCCTGTTGTAGGATTTGGTCCTTTTCAACCCTGGGCTTCCTTCCTTCCTTCTAGTTGGTTCTTGCTTCTGCTTTTGGGCGTGTGAATTGGGCTCTTGCTTCTGTGGTTTCTGCATTGGGATGGTATCTGTAAATTAATAAGAGGTGGTGGAGTATTGACTGTGAGTTTTAACAACGCTCATCGCATTGTGAGGGAGTGTTTTCGACAAGGTTGAGGAGGTCGTCTGGGAGATCTGAATACAGACTAGATAAGAGAGCTGTCGGGGAGTGTTTCAGTTTTCTGCGGGGTTTTCTGGGGATTCGGTTGTGGCGTCCGGGAGAAATTCGAAGGGTCGCTCCGCCTAAGGGGTTATTGCCGTTGAGGGTGCGGGTGATGTAAAATTTTTCAAGTTTTTGGAGGCGGCGGCAGATGGGAGTGATGCCTGGGTTTCCATGAATTAGTATGCTGCAGTATCGGAAGTTTAACGGGAAAGTTCGACGGAAAATCTGTCGTTCGCATTGGCGGATTTGTTCTAGGGCACGAGGTGGGAGGGAGGTGTAGATGGAGGCACGGTATTCAATTATGGGGCGGATGAAGGTGTTGTAAGTATGGTGGAGGTTTGCGACTTGAAAGCGTCCTTGAATACGACGCAGCAAGTTGGAGCGGTTGCGAATGTTTTTGAGGGTTTCTCGGAGGTCTGGTAATAGAGAGCAGGTTTGAGAAAATGTGATTCCAAGGTATTTTGCTTTGTTTGAGAGGGGGATTGGCTGATTATTGATGGAAAGATTGATGAGATGGGGTTCGAAACGTGGATTCCTGAATATGTTGGGGTGCCTGAGAAGAATAGAAGTGAATTTGTCGAAATTAAGTTTTATCCGCCACTTGCAGGCCCAAGTGTGGATTCTATTGAGGGCTGTTTGGATTTCTCGGGAGCCTAATTCAGAAGTGCGTTGGGAGGACTAGTTGGCGGTGTCGTCGGCGAAAAGCCTGGTTTTGGTTCTGGCTGGATCTGAGACTGGAAAGTCGTGGGAGTAAATGATTTAGAGTAGGGGGCACAGAACTGCTCCTTGGGGATGCCGGAGTGGAGGTGAACCTGGAAAGAAAGTGAGTTTTGGACTTCAACTTTACAGGAGCGGTTGCTTAGAAATGAGTCCATCAGTTTGATGAAGTCGTGATTGAGACTGAGGGCGATTAATTTGTGGATAAGACCGTCGTGCCAGACCTTATCGAATGCACGCTCTATGTCGAGAAAAACGGCGGGCGTACACCGGCTCAGGTTGGCATTTTTGGTCGAGTCGGTATGAAGTTTCATGATTGGGTTTATGGTGGATCGATGGGCTCGACAACCAAATAGTTCGGGGGGAGGAGATTATTAGATTCTAGAGTTTCTCTGAGGCGGGAGGCCATGATTTTTTCTAAGATTTTGATTTTGAGAAGAGACATGGGTCTATAAGATGTGGTGTTTTTAGGATCTTTGAGTAAATGGCATCCCGAACATCCATTTCTATGCTTTCATCAACATTGGCAGTTTTTGGTTTACTCCTAAGAAGCTGTTTTGGTGCGCTTAGTATATTTTCTTTGTCGTTCTTACATATCCGCTACACAGTATTTAGGCTTATATTTGCAGCTACAGCATATTTTTCTTCAATCTTATCAACAGGAATCAACGGCACACCGTTTCTTCGTTCTTCTTTAAAATAATTTATTATATTAAGATCGCTACATCTCGTAAGAGATAAAGCACTCTAAGAAGAAGATTATATTAAGCACTAACTGATTCGATTGCAGAGACAAGTGACCTAGTTTTGTTGTCAGTGTAGACTAGTAAATTTTCACTTCTAAACACAAATATTAGCACTCTCTCTCCTGATCATCAGAAAGAAACTGCACTCAAAAATTTTACTAAAATGAGGGTTAATTACTTACCTTGCTTAGAAACGTATTAACCGCGTGCATGCTGATAATTGCATATTAATGTGTAATTTCAGCGTTATTTTAAACGTAAACAACATTGTTTGAAATTCCGGGATGACAAGAACTATATTTGCTTTGAGAAAGGTATTTATTACATAAAAACTTTTTTATTATAGCTGCATCATAATCTCTGTTTTTGAAACTAAAACGCGTGCAAAAACGGGTTTTTAAAACACTAGTGCTTTAAAGTTGCCTAGGTAACAAGAAATTCACTTGTTGGCCATCCAGCTGGATAATGTTTCGTATTCCTTGCAATACGCTTGTTTAGATTTCGCGGGGATTAATCGCTGTTCAGTTTGTTCGGCTAACATTCAAATCTCGGATAAAATATCCTCGTTTTCGTTAATTTGGTAATTCACGAACACAAAGTGGAAATAAACTTCACAAATCAACAAATTTGTAATAAATATGCATAGCAACGAAACAACAACAATCGCTAACCGTTACTATATCAACGATTAATGACATAATGACAAGATTACTTCGAAAACGGGATTTCAATTTCCTTTTTTTGTTATAATTTTCAGATTGCAGTGCAGGTATAATAAAAAATAGCGTATAATACACGTGTATAAGAGCCCTTAAAGCACTGCGCCGTTAAATGCACTTGCTTTCAAACCCGTCGCGCGTGCTTTAAAGGCTTGCTTATACACTTGTATTATAATATACTATTTCCTCATCTGAATTAGAAATCACCTGTTTTGAAACCATTGAACACTGTAAGTGCTATCTCTTTTCGTTTCACAAATGACCGCAGTGTATTTCATAAACATTAGAGAGGCAATTTGCAAGACTTGCGTTCGCTCTAATAGCCTATACGAACGAAGGAGCTAGAAAGAGAGCAGTATCGTTCGCTCGTACTGCAAAGGGCCAGCCGTCAAATACGACGACACCCAACTATAGCATTGAAAGAAGATGGTCGACTGCATGTCGTCTCTGGGATGATGAATGCAATTAAACACGTTGAAGTATACTGCAGAATAAAATGTTGCCTAGTGGGAGAGATTTCTTTGGAGAAGGAAAGTTTATTTTCCAGAATGACAATGAACTTTGTCTTAGAACAAAAGTGATTCAACTTTGGATGTTGACCATTAAACTTAATTTTATCGAAAACATCTGGCAAAGGGTAGCTAACATAATTTCGAAGAAAAAATCGACGTGGATTTAATCGAAACCTAGTGAAGCCTCGTTTCACTGCATCTCCAATGAGAATTTGGAAAGCTGATAAATGCCATGCCAAATATATGCAAATTAGCCGTTAAGAACAAGGACTGGCCAATAATGTGCTAAATTATTCTAATAGTACTCCGTACGTTGTGTAATATCGCAAGTTTAACTTAAATTAAATTTGAATAAATGTATTATTTCAAATTTCTGTTCCTTAACAAATAGAATATTTGATTTGTTAGCTGTATGATATTTCTTCTTTCTTTATCAATTACTCTCTTACCTTACTGTGTTGAGGTTGCCATTCATACATGCTCCTCCCGCTCTCCTCAACTACAAGTCACTCCCGCCATTTTCACTTTTTGTGTTAATTTGTATGTATGATGTTATGTATGGCCTTGATACTTCTCCTGGTCAGCCACTGGTTAGCAGAAGCGTCGTTAATTGTAATCCAACGGGCTCGATACCGGCCCCAGGAATTACAGAAAGATTTCCGCCTATCTCAAGGTTTGAACCGAGGAGTTCGAATTGCGTTCCTACTCCGCTTACCATTGGGGTACTCGACTTTTTTAGCTTTACTACATTACTCTGTTTAAATATTGATGTGGTATGTATATTGATTGGATAAAAATATTTAAAAATATCATTTAAATACAGTTTTTCGCTAATTCCTCAAGTGATGCACGATTGTTTCACACCTATATATTTAGTTTTGGGTAACCTATATGGCACTTTTTGACATCAGTGTAGAAGAAATGAACGGATATGTCTACGCGTCATTGATAGTATCGGATATAAATGCCTTGATATTATAAATAAGTATAAACTAAATATAAACACAAAACCACTTGCCTTAATCTTTAGTAGAGCAGATCGGTTAAACTATACATTGAAGTTTCACTACCCAGAGCAATTTCCACCAGGTCAACAGAAAACAGTTCAACATATAACAACTAATTGAAGCGCAGGTGAACTTTGAATTAATGTAGTGAATATTCGCGAATTCGAATATTTAAAGCTGCTATTTAGGATGTTATGAAATTCTCCATTTCAAATGAGCTGTTTTAATATTTGGTTTGGCATTTCTCTCTCAGCAAGACTTTTCATTAAGCCGAAGAAGACAATCCATAAAAATGTACACGAGATAAAAGGAGATTTCCAAATAGCGGTTTAGGTGAAACGATTGAATTAATGTAAACCTTTACAGAAATACGGCATAGCTGAACGTTTCAAATACTTGGGGATTTGTTTTGTAAATTAGCAAAACTCACAGTTGACCGAAACCCTTTTAACGTTGAAAAGCTAAGTAATCTATCCGGTTACAAATAATGCTGCGATTGTCAGGCACTGAATATAATCACTAGAAATAATGTGAGTTTTCTCAAACAAATTTTCCATTTTACGTTTGTATTTTATTTTCAGAAATTCCATAAATTCTATAGACGCAAATATTTCAGATAACTTAAATGTCAATTTTTCATTACAGTAAAAATTGTGTAATATTACTCGTAATCTTTAGCTAAAACCGCAGGTACAATAATTCTGTTTTCAACTCGAATTAAACAAAGGCACGGCGTTTGTCAAGCTTACCGTAAGATAAAGTGTATTCGGTTGAAACAAGGAATTTGACTGTGTATAGGAATTATTGCAGTTGGAAGTAGTTAGTATCAAGTTTAATTAATTATAAGATACATACCTGTATATATAGCTTGCTTTGATATAATCTTGGCATTATAGTCTGATTAAAAACCCTTCTAAAGTGGGTTTAACTAGAAGTTGAAGAGAAACCTATATGTGGTATGTGTCCTCATTAAGAAATGGAAGAGCTTCCACAAATAGTTTGGATGCGATAAGATGGATGTCGTAACTGGTTCTTAGTCATTCGCTGCCTACTTCTTGCTCGCCAACATTGTTCGCTACGGATTACTCGATTGCCGATTGCTCATTAGGAGCGATGCTCACCTTGCGCACAGTACTAAGTATAATTAAATCTATGCAGAAGAACAATCTTTTGCGTTATATTTAAAACCTTTACTTTTATTGTTAAATACCTTAACTAACTATAAGGGCCGGTCTTTCAATATGTCGATAAAAGTATCTAATAGTTGTCAGAAAATACCGTAACAAAGCGGATAAATTTGGGTGATAGCTTGTCTAGAACATTATCGGTACATTGGAAGACCGGCCTTAAGGCGGATGTAACCCAAGTGCAGATTTCAAATCTGCCCCTTTCTTTTGGCTATAACTCAACCAACATTACAGCTTGTCTTACTACTATTATTATTATTTCAGGGGTTCAACTGTCTGCCTGTTTTCGTACCCTTATTTTGCGACTTCAAAGAACCATAAATCAACGTGGGTAATAAACAATTAGTAAACGTGCCTTGTGGTAGATATAATAATGTTTTCAACGTTCTTCTTCTTCTTCTTCTTCTTCTTCTTAATATAGGTCGTTGACCTGTAATTTCTAGTTCTATTCTTGGGAAATCGAAGCCCAACTATCCCGCCATCTCTTCAATGGTCTTCCCGGTTCTCTTTTTCCGTCTGGCTTTTTGTCTCGTGCAATCTTCGCTATTCTGTTGTCGTCCATTCTCGATACATGTTCATTCCATCTTCTCCTTCTTTGTCGCGTCCATCTTACTATATCCTCCATTTTCATGTTCTTCTGATTGTTTCGTTGCTAATTCTGTCTCTAAGTGTCTTTCCTGCAAATAGCCCTTAGTGTTTTCATTTCAGCTGTTCTTAAAATTTTCTTGCTTTTGGTAGTATCTGCACGTGTGTCTGCCGCATATGTCATGACAGGTCTAATGCATGATTTGTATATGCGGGTCTTGCTCTCTATATTCAAATATTTGTTATGCCATATTGTGTCTTTCAGGCATCCAACTATGTTAGCGGCCTTGTTGATTTGAGTTCTTACTTCGCCACATAGGTTTCCATAGCTTGAGATGTTAATGCTTAGGTAGTTAAAGCTATTTACCATCCAGCCAGCAGCAGCCACCAGTCCAGTCTCCAGCCACCAGCAGTCCAGCCAAGCCAGCAGCAGCTACCAGTCCAGTCTCCAGCCACCGCACGAGCTCCGCGACCAGCCCCAGGGGACGCCGCCCTGTGGTCCCGTTCCCCGCCTGCGTGTCGCCGCCGCTGTCGAAGCCGCCGCCGCCTACCCGTGACCACGTCGGGCCTGGCCGTGTCGAGAGATTTGCATCGACGCTTGAGGGCCCTCTTCGGAAGCCCGCTCCCCGGTCTGACCGAAGCATCCGGGAGCGGAACTCCCTTACCGTTTAGGAGCCCGCCGCCCCCAGTGCTCTCTCCGCTACCTCCGACGCCACCCGATCGGCTCGCTGCCTGCGACCTCCGCGCCGCTCCTGGCCTAGCCCCCGGCCGCCGGAGAAGCCTCTTCAGCCCCCCATCACCGCCCCCGAAGCCCGTTCCGTGGATTGAAGTGTGGATCTGCACGCCACGAGCTACGACGACCCGCCCCCGCAGCCTGGACCACCGCCGGCGCCCGAGGAGCAGCCAAGGCCTCCGCCGCCCCAATCTCCGGCCCAAGGATATCCCAGCGCACACCATTTGCTGCCGTCCCCAGTCGAGTGACGAACCCCCCGCCCCCAGTGACTATAGTGTTCCCCCCCCCTAACGCGTAGCTGGCAACCCCTGTGTTAAAACAGTGCTCCGCCCGGTGCGCGGATTGGGATAGTTTAGTTTTAAGTGTACGCAAGAGACGTTTTTAGTGATATTTAGTCTGTAAATATGCCATGATTAATAAACCTATTTTTTCTCTGCATCCAGCTTTTTCTTAACCGCCCCGGCATTATTATTAAAACGCCTGGCGTATTAAGCTATTACATAATTTTTTATTAGTACTTTTTATTTTTAAAAACCTAGTACGTTGTTTTCATTGAAGTTTTTGTTTCTTATCAAATTTTGTTATTAATTTGCAAATGACTGGAATTTGTACAAGAAAGATTTTGTTAGTCTAACTATTAGAATATTGTTAAACCGTTACCAGAAAATATCACACTGCTAATAATAATGAAAGTACAAAAGGATGCGAGAATTGCGGTGAATTCTATAATCTATCCTATAATTGCTTAGAAGAGTTTTTCTTTTCTTCTTTGCCGACCAATAAATTTTACATGGCTAGGTGAAATAAGATTATTGTTAGAAAAACATGGTTTTTCTGAAAATTGAAACCTAAAGGCTCTTGTAAATATAAATACTGGATTTTTCATTACTTGTTCTTGTTGTCTTCTCGCCTCCGTGTGCTGTTTATTTCCTGTGCTTTTTTATTTGTTAAAAATCTGTATTTTTCAAGATAAACTTATACAATTGGTGTTATACATTCAGGTAATTATAAATCATACGTTAAAAAATTATACTTGTCTGTGACTTTTTTAAAATTTTTGTTATCAACACCCGCAATTTATTAATTATTTGCAGTTACAGACAAAATTGCATCTTCTCATAATGGATGTACATGATCTAAAGAATCCTTCTATGAGTATCAGAAGAAAGAGTAGAAAAATCATGTCTAGAAAGGTCCAAGCTGCATTGCGGTAAGTGTTTTTGTTTTTTTTTTCTATATCTGCCAATAAAAAGTTTAAACAAGGCGTGGCTGTTTATATTGCTGTAAAACGAACTAATAACGCTGCCAAGGCAACGAGTGAGTAATTTTTATAAAGACTCACTGAAGATGCTTTTTTCACTTTGTTTACAACTAGCCATTGCAACGCAAAAATTATGAAAAACGAATAAAAAACTCGATTTTGAAGAAATTATTATTATATTCCTTATATTAAAATGTATGAGATGTTGGATAAACTGTTATAGTATAGTACACGTGAGTAATTGAAAACCCACTTAAAAAACTTTCCGTACACAGCCTCGTGGGTAAAACATTTTTTAGATAAGTACAATTGTAACTCACTTGTACTATAAATATCTATTATTTGAAATAATATTTACTGTTTCCATTATTTCAGAAAGCATAAAATGACCAATGAAGTCCGCGATCCCTCTTCTACAATGGAATCATCAATTGTTGACAGTAATGTGTAAGCATATACATATTTTTATCAATTATTATTTACGAAAAGAAATTCTAAAAGAGTATACCCAAAATCTTAGAACATTTTTAGTGGAAGTGATTTATTTTATTTACAGTAAATTAATAGACTCACCTGCAGTGCCATCAACGTCCAAAGGGTTCGCTGATTCTGGAAATCCAATGTAAGTTTTTATTTTGTTTATCGAAAATTATACGAAACATTTTGTTTATCGATAAAACTGTAAAGCTTTTTTTTAATACCTTCACTTCTTTTTTTGGGAATTGTTAAAACGTTGTTCTTTTTTTAATTAAATAAGTATACTATTAGCAATGCATTTTCCAATTTTCAGTCAATTGTCTTAACAAAGATTCCACGGAAATATTAGTTATTTTACACAAAATTTTTCGCAGGTCAATTGACGATGAACGTGACCGTGCCGAATTTGAAGAGATGTTTTATGAAATTGAGACAGAAACTGAGAGCCCAAAAAGTAGTAAATTGTTCGATGTTTCCGGACGGCGATTATTCAGCGTCAAACATCTTTTTGAACAACTGCAGAACATCAAACATGAGCCATTTAATTGTTCTTTCAAAGATCTGGAAATTATTGGCGAACACAGACATGGATTACAAAGCTGCTTCAACTTTGTGTGCAAAATTTGTGGCAAAAAAGAAGAAATTACCACCGAAGAAGATTGCGACAACAGCATCAATCGTTTGGCAGTATCGGGTGCCGTTGCTACTGGACTTGGGTATTCGCAGGCAGATGAACTTTTTTCATCCATAGATGTGATATTTATGTCCAATAAATTGTACAACAAATGTTCTGACGTAGTTGCCGCTAATATCAAAAAATCCGCGTGGGAAAAAATTGAAGAAGCAGCAGCAGAAGGAAGGAGAATTGCGATAGAATGTGGTGACGTAAATTCAGATGGAATTCCATGTATTGCTGTGAATGCTGACGGGATCAAGGGATTTACCTCTTCGAAATTTTTATTTAGAAGAATAAATGTTTTATTTATATTTGCATTGTTGTTTGTTGTATTATTCACATCAATCTCTAGGTTATAGCTTTATATTTTTGTTTTTTGTTTCTAAGATCGTTTGTACTAATATATTAATTTTGAATATAGAATTGTTTTTTTTGTAACATGAAAAATAAACATTTTTTCTCTCTACTAAACTAAATTCGAAACCATAAATTTGTTAACATTTCAAAGCCAACTAAAACAGACTTTTAGAAAGTACTGCACGAACGAAAGTAGTGATACCAAAAAATTTGATTAAAAAAAAAGAATAACCTAAATAGTTTTAATAACAGAAATAGGTACATATGTATTTCAAATCAAGCAAAACTTTCTATTTTTTCTTAAAATTAAATATAAGTTTTTGTTCCTCTTGTAAACTGTATTCGGAGACATACGGTATATACATTTTTTAAATACAAACAATTGCATAGGTTTTACCATGAATCTAGTAAGAATAATTATAATTTTTTTTTATTTGTTAGTTTGCAAC
>JABXWE010000270.1:0-12534 GCA_014611495.1 Limonius californicus | reverse complement strand
GTTCCGTCCTGACAAGAGGTAGTACCTAGCTGCACCTCTACATCTTATAGTTGTTGTACACCATTCATATATTCACACAACTGCCCAGTTGACGTAGTGGGCTGTGGTACGTTCATTTGATTGTCTTATGCTACATTTGTTACTTCTTTAGGCATTATTTCGGAATTGTTCACTTCTGCATTGTTCCGTTCAGTACTGTTGCCTATTTCTAATTCCCTGTTTGTAACTTCTGCACCTGAGAAATCAGCATCTTGGAGTATGTGTGGATTATATGGGCAGATTCCCATATGAGAAAATCCTTTAGTAATGTTTGCTGGTACAAATGCCCTGGGATATACAAGTGACTTTCTCTAGAATCAGTAGACACTTTTGATCTGTGGCGCACTTTACAAATTTTATGAAATGTTGAAGATACAACTGAAATATGTCTTCAGTCATCCAAACGCTATCAGGGGCAGCAGTATCTAACCCTGGAGGAGTGTCCTTAGTCACATAATCTTGCAGTCGGACACGGGGAAAGATAAAAAATGATGGAACTGAATTTCCCATAGCATCTATAGCACAACTTACAGTAACTAGTTCACCACGTTCTGCGGATGTAGCTCTAGAAACTTGTCTCTGGCCTTTTTGGAAAATTATTATGGGTAGTTTGTGTAATTGCGTAGTAAGTCCTGTTTCATATATGTCATATATGGACTCCGGTCCCAAAGGTCAAAAATTTGTTTGACGTTATATTTGTGAAAGCAGTAGCTCTTCTTAAGCTTGTTGCTTCGGGAGTACGCAGCGATAACTGGGGACGTCGTGACATGAAACCCTTTAACCGGTCATAAGATGCTGCTTCATTTTGTGAGAAATTGGCGTATCGTTTTCTTTTGCAAATACGTACACAAGCTTTCTGGTTTGAATGGGAGTTAGCCCGTAGTGCAATTTTGCACTCGTTAAAAGATAGTCTACTAGCATAGTCTCTTCCTGGGTTCTAAAAAACTGGGCAATTACGTAATTGAGTGTGAAGATTATACTGTGTATAAATGTATACTTACTCTTGTTTGTATTTATTTGCATATCTCATTAGTATCATTTTATCAATATTGTTGTTCTTATTTTGGCATTATCTTCAACAATTTCCAAAACTACATCTTGCTCAGAGTACTTTCCACACGGTACGCTTTTAGTTTTCCACTTGAAGCATCTAGTTAAAACGAAAGAACTAAATAGATATTTGATTTAAACAATAAAAATTACACGAAAATTGCTCCCAAACAATCTAAGTAGTATATTAAAATGTCGGCCAATAGCAGCGGGAAGATTTATTACAAGTATCACGCATCCCTGTTTGTTTTGTATCAAACCTTCCAACTGCCTCGTTTTGTAATGTGTTCTTGCATCAGATTTAATATAACTTCTGATGAAGATAAAAACAGCAGAATTTGTTCTGATGATGATGATGATGATTTGAAAGAGCGAGATCTAGGACGCGGTTTCCAAACATCTCTATGCACTTAGGCCACGTTTGGCCCATTGTACACCCTGACTAAGAATTTTGCCTATCTGCGGTAATTCCAACTCCAGTAGTAATTTTTAACGTGTCCCATATCGCAGTGGCACGGGACCTACGGCTTTACTTCTTATCCGACAGAAGGCGCACTTTCAGATTTTTCTCCGCTAGAAAAATCTCGCCGACCTTAGCCAGGTTCGATCCCGCGTCCCTCGGATTTAAAGGCAAATGCGCTAACCACTAGACCACCGGCGCCTGCAGAATTTGTTCTACATTCTGACAAAATTATCAAATCTTTCATTGTTGCATTTACCAATCACAGAAAACTTACATAGCACATTAAAATACTTACAGTTTTGGGCATAGAAACACACTTGTAACTTCTGAACAACAAAAACATACATCATCTTGACGCTGTTTCAGGAATCTACTATACCGGCGATTTGCATAGTATTGTGGGTAAACCACTGGAACAGAATGAATAGGGCGCGAAATATGATAGTGTATCAAGCCTCCCTGCGTATCCAGGCTCCAACTTTTCCCCTAATGATAATTTGCGATTAGTGCCTGTATATATATAAATATGACACTTGCTTTAGGATAATCAAATGCCATATTCAAAAACGAACTCGATTGTATTTGAAATCGGATAACAAAAAATTTCCAAAATTCGCAGTGGAAATAAAGGGTTTGTAAAAAATCATTATCTAACCTTTATAAGAATTATTTTATATCAACCAATGTGGAAACGTGAAAACAATTTTCGACTGCATATTCGTTGTTCCACATTTTCATGGCGGAAATAGTTTCAAAGCTGTACCAGTCGCATTTAGGGTCGTAGTACAAGTACACACATACAATGCAAAATAAGCCACAACGTAAACCTAAAGTACAGTTACAAGGTATTATTAGTGATTTAAGAACGGGAAAGTTCAGATGTAACAGCAACAACATTATTACGCTTTTCAATAAAATATTTAAATTTTAATTTTCCGGGAAAGCACTCCGAGAAACGCTGTTAGAAATCCTTGCTTATTTTCATTTCGTTTCGTAAATACTAATACTTATACATTCTCGTTGCTAGACATATAATATACAATGTGTATATGTGTATAATGTACAAAGTGCTACAAGATATCTTAGAATAAAAAAGGTACAGCAAACGAATCATTTCATATTTCAACAAAACCTGAATCAGATAACTTACCAATATTTACGGCTATACGTAAGTGTGTATATGTTACCGTTAACGCCTTTATTAAAATTGATATATAATATAAATAGATTATTTGTCGATTAATGGTTGGGTTAGTGAGAGTACGGAAACGATTAAACATTTGACTACTTCTCTAGTTAGACTGCACATTGATTAATGGGGTGTCCGCTCACTTGCTCACCACCGTTTGCTGGCGGACTTCTATGCCCGACAGCTATTTGTTTCTCACGCCGATTACTCGCCGAAGGGATTTTGATTGTGAAAATAGGGTTACCTGTTCTTGTACTTGAATTCGTGTAGGGTATATTTGATTTTTCTGTTCCTAATAATATCAACTAGAAGTATATTTGATTTTCAAGCTGTATATTTTTAAATTATTTTTAAATAATAACTTTTCACAATATCAGTAATTGTATTATTGATTTACAAAAATTTTAATATGTTGTTATCCACTCAGACCACTCGCATAAAAAGTTTCTATAAAATAACATATTCTATTAATAAGAATAATAATAATAATACTCACCCCATACCTATGGTACCTGAAAATAACGGAAAAAGTTCAAATTTTAAAGCAAAATGTATGCTTAATTATTTTACAAACAAAGGTTCCTAACAGAATAGAAACTATTTTTTCTGCGTTGGTACAGTTATACTTAGTACTACGATAATGTTCGCTGCCGAGCAAACGGATGGCGGGTAACTGTCTTAGTGAGTACTTCCTTTAACTAGCAATCGACAATCGAACAATCAGTGGCCAGCAAACGGTGGCGAGTAAGTGATCTAGAGCCTATTAGTGGATGCTTGGCCTAACTGGCAGGTAGTCGTTGCAATAGTAAATACTAAACGCACGTTCCTGTCCCGTTATTATATTATTACAGTTATAACAGTGGGCAGCCGCACCACAATCATGAATACTTAACAGCCCCTCGGCCCCCCTGCTGAGTACCGGTTTCTTCTCTGCCATGTACTTTTCCTTAGCGTTAAGGAAGAAAACACGAGAAACCAAAAATTTAACGGTGAAATTGAACAAAAAACATTCCAGTGAAATTATTTCGCATTAAAATCCTAAGGTGGCGGTCTAATATACTAATGAACCATATCGTGGTGGTAAGAGGTTTATCAAGTTTTATGTAGTTGAACCAACGTCTCCATTTAATATTATTACTCTATCGTGTAACCGAATCGGAGAGTGTTGTTACAGCTTCAGGTAGCTGTAGATCAGTTTAACATGGAAACATCGAGGGATAAACGCAATCCATGGTAATATTTAAATAACTCAAACACTGTAAAATAGTCTTTGATAATACCTCGCAGAACAAGCTATAGACTGAAAATTCTAAATATCGAAACATCAAGTACCAATACTATCAGGAATAAGACGCAAACTTAGGGTAACAAAGCGGTATTTGCGTGACATTATTTGGAGAAATAAGTATATATCTGTGAAAAGCAAAACCCACATATATAAATTCTATTTGCGATCCATTTTAACTTATGCTGCATAATTATGGACTGAAAAAACAATAAAAAGAATAGCTCTACTGTTAAAACGAAAACACTATGGGTAATAACAGGTAACAACCTTAGAGGTAAAGTAGACAGCGAAGAAGTACGTCTAATTACGTGAAATAAAGGCCACAGTTAAATGGAGAAGAACACGAAAAGGACGAAACCATGTGGATAAAATGCCAGCAAAAAGTTCAGTCAAGAAGAAAGACCAAAAACCCGGTATGGAAAGCGGTTAGTAGGAGGCTTCTAGAATGGACGGTGCAAGAATTGGCCGTCGACATCAGTCGAAGCAAACTCATAGAGCAATGAAAATTTAACAGAACGAAGTCCTGTACTAATAAGAAGAAGGTTGCCAACCAAATTGGGAATTGTGTGTGGTGGATTGCAGCTTAAGATTTTTATACGCTGTGTGGTAACGGTGGGGAATCGAGCGTTTTGCCAATCATTCATATTTTATACATTACCTATTCTATTATAATCAATCAAATAGATTTCCTAGTTATTGAAGTAGTTTTAGTTGTGTACAATACTTTATCTAACTATAAGTTGATTAATAAATTTTCTAGCTAACTTCAGGCTTTAGTGTTAACTTACACATCTAAATCTTTATGAATGCAGATAGGAATTTATGTTCAAATTTTCTGACGAAAACCACCCACATGATAATTTTAAAAGCCAGTGGTATTTTAAAATGCTTATCTCTTTACTAATTTATGCAACCCTGCAAATAAGATCATTGTCTTTTCTCAGTAGAAATGAAATTTTATATGTCGTCAATTTCCAATCATCATAACAACCACTTTTTATTAATCAGTTGTAGGTAACGTAAGCAGTTTAATTGCTTAGGTTTTAGCACTGCCGCCTCGTATGTGGGTGAAGTTTTTTTGCAGGCGTTTGACGATTTGGTACCTGCAATGATGAAGCTAGCCGTGTAGTTCGAATGCCTTCCAGAAGTTAGTAGCAAAAGTTTGAAGAAACTGGTTAAGTTGTGATTGCATTTGCGATACATGTGGTATTATTAATAAACACCATTTGTTTATGTTCGGGTAAATATTTTTATTCTTCAAATTGGTTGATAATTGTGGACATCATCGATATTTCAAAATAGCCCTTTTTTTAACTTCTGTGTATATTCAGAATGCGAGGAGGTTTGTTTTTATTTAATGGTAACTAATACAATTTTATTGTATAATATATACAAATGCCAAATTAGTGCCATATCAATACCTACATTTGACACAGTTCCAAAAGTTCACTGCAGACGAAACCACTCATACACCGCTTAAAATCGACACCAACACATTCATTTTTGGCAGAGCTAAAGACATACATTGAAGGGGCACAGTCCCGATTGTATGTGTGAGGAATAAGATTAAAATTCAAATTGTTAATTGATCCAACAATTTTACGCACTGTATGAGGTCTAGTTAAGTAAAGATGGAGTGAACCATCTTTAGAGAACATACCGATTTGCTTAATTTACATCCGTTCTACCTCTTTTTTTATTAATTATTCATTCATACTACCGCCCCCCCCATCCGCTTTTTTCGCATTACTTCAGGGGGGTGCGCGCGTCCCTTACATACTAACCATTCATGCAGCCTGGACCCTAAACTTAACTAAGTGAAATACGGTAGCCTCAGCTGAGGTTCGAACGCCCAGCCGATCAGACCATATTTCACTGTGACTTCGAGTAACAGCGCGTATCCGTACTGCTCCACCGAGGACCCAAAGATCCGTTCTACCTATCCATATTGTACCTTCCTCTGTAATAATCTACTTTCTTTGTATTGCCTCGACAACGTTTTGTAAATCTCAAATGGTTTTATACATTTCTACCATAAAAATCGATTGAAAGCACATTGTTTTCAATAGTTGAAACTACAAACGGACCAGCCATGTTAATGTCTTGGTTGTAACGAAACAATTCATCGTAGGCTGATGAAACTCACGTCAAATGTTATAAAAGTGTATAATTGCACTTATCAGTATCATAAGAGACTCTGAACAACTCGCAACAAATTGCTATTAGTTAATAATATTACTCTCTTAGCGTCTTTATACCAATGTTGGAAAGTTTCATAAAATAGGAATGCTGACAAATTATGAAAACATCGTTAAAAGTTAATTTCTTCTATCAATAGAATTTAGATTTGTAAAAGTTTGTTATGTTATGAAGGTCCGCCTAACAGTTGATGATTTTCGATAAACATGAAGATGAGAACGAGATCATAAAAATATGATTTGAAGAAAGTTCACGATTTGTGTTGTTTGACCATCACTGCTTTATTATGTTACACAACATAGTCAAACCTTCTAACCAGTGCAAAAATGTTTAGAATAATATCGAGTTTTTAAATGCTGCCGTTAACTACAAAAACACCTCCAGAAATTAGGAAAATCTAAATTAGAACTGTTTAGTCAGATGAGAAAGAAGGCAGTAAACGACCACTGAAACGTACTCCGGAAACTATCGGTACTGCTAGGGAAATAATGCTTAATGTTCCAGAATTCTTTATAATAAATGATCTCATTTTATGTTCGAGTTTTAGTATAACTAGAAAGTGGAATATTTATATTAAATGAATATCGTTTTTTTATAAATAAACAATAGTTTTTGTTGGCGAGCAAATTGTTTTAATGGTAATTAAATGGCACTAACTAACTTTAATATATTTTTCTAGTATAAGAAAGTCCTGCTTATTTTGCCACTTCATGCATCTTTTCATGCATAATTTCTCATATTTCAGTCACTATATAATTTAACTACTTTGTATAGATTGATGTTATAACCATTTTTTTTATAAATACTATAATACATGGTAAAAGTAAGGTTACAGGAAATATTTACCAAAACATTTCAAATAAAGTTAATGAATTAGTAAATAAAAATGGTTGTTAACTAAAGTTAACAAAATTATAGTTTTTAAAAAGTTTACTTATAGATCTTCGGACAAATTTGGATTTATTTATTTTAACTGCATTTGAAAATGCGCTTCTAAGGTGTGACAAATGTTAAAGTCTATCGTACTAATTTAGTCGGTATTGTCATAAAAATATATCTTCATTTTCTTACTAAAAATATGTAACTGATGAATCCAATTATAATTGAAAGAAATTGGACCGGTATAAAAACGATTGGGGACCTAGTACCCTTAACGGCTGATCGAGAAGAATATGAAAACGTGATTTCTAATATTACTTAGACAACTCTTTCATGTGATCGCTAACATCCAGAAAATTGATAGGCAGTAAAAGAAGAAGAAGCAGCATTATAATTTTATTTGCATATATTATACACAGGATGGGTCATCCCCCCCCCGCCGACTTAAAAGTGGTTGATGCAACCTAACCTACATGTATCACAGCAACTGATATTATTAAATTTTTTATAGTATACAAACGAATCATTGTTGCTTTCTGTCAAATTGACCTCGTAATTTACTATATTATTAATTATACATATATAATCCAGTCCTCTTATACCCTAAGGTGTCGAGGTTCGGTTGGTTCTGCTTGAAAAGTGTTTTTTTTTAATGAAGTTGCTCCGTGGTTTCGCGATTGTTAGCGTTTCCTTTGTTTCCTTCCAGGAGTTTCTCTGTGTAAGCAGTATTTTGTTCACTCAGTCGTTTCACGTACACCTTCCATATTTCAATATATTTCTCGTTTGCCACAGCCATTGCTAGTTTCTTATCTTGATTATCCGTACAGTTCGATGTTTTACTCTTTTGGCTGTTTCATTAATCTCTTCTCAACGTAATTTCAGATGTATTCCTGCTCATCCATGATAATCTTCCCGTATCCTACCTTTATTTTATTCCTTTTATTTATCTGATCTTTTACAATTTTTATGATGATTTTCCCCTCCTTCCAAGTCATATCATTGCCAATATAATTTATTTTACCCTTTAGTTTATACCTCTTTCCCTTCTTCTTTCTTTCCTTCTTTTTTATACCCACATCGACTTCCAGCTTACCTTTGATTACTACATTCAATCTCTTCTTCATCCTTCCTACAGCTTCCATTTTAATTTCGAGTTTTCCTATTCTGCTTATTGTTTTCTCATCTTCCCACACTTTTCTCTCTTTCTCACTTCATTTCTTAATTTCATATTTTCATCGTTACTCTTCTTTTTTCCTCCAACATTTTGCCAATCATTTCTTGATTTTTTAGGTCATGCTTTTCCTTTCGTTGCTTTTTTCAGCTTTTCGTCGCTGGACGGGGACTTAAATATTTTTCTGATTCTCTTGTGTGCTTCTGTTTCACTTTCTTCACTGCTATTTGACTCTCTATCTCTGCTTAACCTTCGTACATTAACTAGTATTAATTATATACATTAGTACTTAACAAGAGAAGCACCCATTGCTGCAACCATACTATAATAAAAACTAAACAAGTGAAAAACAACAAAAATCTAAAATTTTACGCAGTAAATGTGCAAAATTGCCTCCATCCATTTTTCACACATTTTTTAATTAGTTTTAAACGGAACTCTGGACTCGAACAGGCGTGTCAAGTGGAACAGGTGTACACGCCTCAATTATTCAATTTGGAAATTATGCTCATATACTGCCGTGATATCGGTGTTCATGGATGTACAGCTCCTTTTTCAATCCAATTTATACCAAATACATTACTTAAGTAATTCCTAACAATCCAACTGTAGCGAGCAGGACAGCCATCACGTTGGTTCTGCCGTACATTGCGTTCTACAACTTCCGACAGCCCGGGTAAAAGTATTGTAGAAAATCCAAGTGACGTTGTCCAGTTAAACTTTCATGGAAGAAATATGGTCCAATAATACAGTTACCTACTATGCCACAACAAATATTTACAGAAAAGACTCTTTGAAAATGGATAAGAGGTATCTAGTACGTATTCTCTTGTGGGTAATAGTACGAGGTATGTTGATTCACCACAGCATTGTTTGAGAATTTTGTCTCATGGCTAAATTATATACAATTTTAGACATACATACATCCAAAAGAATTTAAATTTGAAAGAAACTACAAATTTTTTTAGGGATATTTTCATTTAATTCGCGCACCAAAAAGAAACTGATAGGAATAAAATATTTTTGATGTCAAATTTCTTCTAAATGGAGTTCTACCCATATCTAAACTTGTTCATACATTTCTTTGACTTATATGGGGATTCTCATTCACTGCCTCTAACGCTATTAGTTCTGGGTCTACATCTTCTAAAATTAATAAAATCATTTTCGTTTCTTAAAGAAGTCTTCTGAATATTTTTCAAGCGGCAGTCTTCTATTTGGACAACGCTTTCTATATAAATACTTACTTAGAATTGAAGTAAATTAACAGCTCGACTTAGTATCGTCATAACTTTTTTTTCTCATTCATTCATACTACCCCCCCCCCTGGAAACCGCTTTCGCATTACTTCAGAGGGGTGCAGGCGTCCTTTACACACTAAACATTCATGCAACGTGCACCCTAAACTTAACTAGGCGAAATGCGGTCGCCCGAGTCGGAATTCGAACACCCCAGCCGATCGGTTGGAGTGGCAGCGCATATCCCCCCTACTCCACCGAGGCCCCTAGTATTGTCATAACTAAGTAACTTTGATCAATTCCATTAAATTACACACAGTGATTTTGGTTACCAGGTTATATGTATGATGGGTTGCTTCAATCACTTTTAAAGGGGTACAATTTAGCTCACCCACTTCGTATAGTCGTGTTATTAACAATTCACCAGCATATAAGTTTTCGAAAAAATTAGAAGTTTGATTTTTTTCTCCAAAATTGCTATTTTTATAATGTGGTATCCAAAATGTTAATATTGGTTTTCTGTTTCAGGTACTTCTGTTCTCCTCACCTAAAACTGGTTTACATCCACTTCAACCGCACGTGGGTACACTTTAATTATATTATCCAGTACATCCACTACTTGTGGAGGTATAATGTATAGTAAATGTAGAGGACTGAGAAGCAAAGGGAAACCACAGGCGCAGTAAAGCGCTTATTTTTAATAATATTTACCGAGTTTACGAGTTTTGAGTGCCATGCTATGATGGGTTACGTAAACCACTTTTAAGGGAGGGCAATCTAGCTGGCCCGCTATGCGAACAAATTTTGCTATTTTAATGCGTGAAATCTATTTTCTAATTATAACCCAAATCATGTTTATAATTAATAAGTGAGGTTATATAAGCGGCAATACGCTACGACATACTCAAACAAAATTTACCATTGGTCTACCCCGTTTTTGTTGATTACCCCTTACATCCTTCAAGAAGATAACAAACCAAGCACAGTTTCAAACTTCAAATCATTTATTGGTCAAAATTGCGACTGTTTAAATTTCTTACAACAAAAGAAAAATTTTAAATATTCCTTACTTATTTTGTAAGGCGATGTGAACGTTTTATTTAGTTACTAATATAAATTGGAAATTTATTGTTGGTACATTCGTAACATTGTAGATGGAGAGAAAACTACCTGCAGGACTTTTTCATAATCTATTTTTCATTCAGGAAATTCGATTATAATTTCTACGGTACGAAGTCGGGTGCAGCATATAAATTCCCTGTTACACGTACGATACTTCAATTGAATTTTAAATCTCCATAAATGGAAACTAATATTCCAAAGTTTTGATTATTGCAGGGATTTCATCTAGCTCAAAATTCTCTTATTGAGCTGCTCCAGAAATTTAGTTAAGAGGCTTTACAGGATAACTCGATATAGAATGCCGAGTCGAACTAAATCACATCAAAGATATTGCGAATAACAAGATTGACCTCCCTGGTTTTAATCGATAATTAGGTTGCAGAATCCAGATGCGCTGGCAGACTTCCTTGCGTGGATTCGCGGCTATTGTATACGTAAAAATAAAATTTTATGGAAGAATAATGGAGTATTTTAAATGAAAATCGAAGTATATGTAATTAAGGATGTAACGCTGATTGATATTTGATTAAATTGCGATGCTTCTCGGGATTTAAGGCAGTAGAAAATTCTGATAAATTTAGAATTTTTGTAGAACGTCTGAAGGGTTACTTTCAATAAATATGGTTTTTGTACTAAGCAAGTCAATCTCCGTAGAATTTTTTACTTATGTACTTCTATGGTATGAGCTTTGTGGTTATTTAAAATCTAATTCAAATGTTATCGAAAATCTTGACATTTGTAGTTTTTTATTGAACTCAATACAATACTTCATTTTTTTAAGAAAACGGAATGTTGCAAAAAGTTTTTGTTTCTAAAAACTTGATATTCACTTAGTAGTTTATTATTAATATTATTATTATTATTAAATATCTTCACCTTGTACACTTTTAAATAATTCTGCGCAATTCTAAGTGTAATATCAAAAACAAACTTAACCGGAACCAGCAATGATGTTCATATCAGTAAGAAAACGCCTACAAATGCAACAAAAACCGATTAATAATTATTACAAAAATTCCGTATTTATTGATAATTATGGAAAAATTTAATAAATAATACGCAACGTATTTAAGCTTATTTGAATGATTGCTAGTGAAGTAAATGCAAGACTAATTTAATTCCGCTGCTGTTTAAATTGTATTGATTATGAAGTTGATATGATGACGTATGTGGGCGTAGTACCGCGTTTCGTTAGTAATTAACTTTCTCTTACCATAAGTTACCGTAACCTTCGATATATGAGAAAAGTCCAAATGGAGCAATTGCATACAAACTATCCAAAAAAAGCCTTTATACTAAAGCATAAGCAATTACTAGATAAATGGATAAAACTCGATTTTCAATATATACAGGTACAAAGTTTGGAGTCTTACTGTAACACAAAACCTACATTTGTAACATCATCTTGGTTTTCATCCATCATCTTCAGAATTTCCCACTAATTACCTATTGCTCCGACATGTTAGCAATGAAAGGGTCTTTAGTAATCGTACTTCGTCGGTTGAGCAAATCGAATTCGAAGCGCCGTTATAATTCACTATAATTAATTATGATGCGGAATGTCATTCACTGCATTAAACATTGTGAAGGTTTTAGCATTGCCATTTTAGTTCAAGGCAACCAAAATCCTTTGCTAATTAAGAAATTCTTCTAGTTATCGCAAATCTTGTAAGTTTTGTTAACCTAATATTCTGAGGTAAATTATTGGATATTATGTAAATAATAATTTTGATTTTACATATGTTTTGTAAAGGACGTTCACATTAATTTGGTTTACTACCTGATATATTGGTTAACTTACAAAAAGACTTTCTTATTTCCATGTTCACTGATAATACTTAATCAAACCTGCCATGTCAACGTTCTTCTCCAATGTTACCTCATAATTTCCATATT
>JABXWE010000268.1:0-32851 GCA_014611495.1 Limonius californicus | reverse complement strand
AACGCACATTCCGTTCGTAGAGTAGATTTCCTGTTAATTAAAGGGAAGAGTTGAGTTAGCCTTGCGTATCCTTCATTTAGTTTTTTGTTTATATGCGCGCTCCAAGTCAGTCGTGTGTCTAATAGCAACCCTAGGTACTTAACACTTTGGTCTTTGTCAGTCCAGGGTATTTCTACACCGTTGATTGATATGTTAGGTACTTCTTCGATACGCTTTAGTGTAAAAACTTTATTAGCACATTTTGAAGAGTTAATTGTTAAACACCATTTTGTGAACCATTTTGCGATGATGTCCATGGCTCCTTGGAGTTGTTCTGTGGCGTCTGTGAGGTTGTTATGCTGAACAATGATCGCCGTGTCATCTGCGAATGTTGCGATCTCACAGATGGTTTGATGTGGGATGTCGTGAGTATAGATGTTATAAAGAATGGGTCCGAGAATACTTCCCTGAGGAACTCCTGCCTGAATGCTTTTTGACGGTGATATGGAACCGTTGACTTTTACTGCAAAGGTTCGATTTTCCAGGAATGAGAATAGTATGGTCTTTATGTAGTTTGGTATACCAATATGTAATATTTTGTACTTTAGCCCATCGATCCAAACTTTATCAAAAGCCTTTGAGATGTCAAGGAAGGCTATAACAGTATACTGCTTATTTTCGAATCCTTTTTCTATTATTTCCGAAACTCTTTGTAACTGGAGGGTGGTTGAATGGGTTTTTCGAAAACCAAACTGGGTAGGGGGTATTACATTGCTGTTTACGATTGACAGATTCAGTCGATGGCTGATTACTTTTTCTAATAATTTTGATAGTATACTTAGTAAGCTAATCGGTCGGTAGCTGCTTTTGTCCTTGCCGTATTTTCCTGGTTTTGCAAACATCAAAATATGTGCATGTTTCCATTTATCCGGGAAATAACCAGTTCTCAAACATGCATTAAACAGAATAACAAGGTAGACAATACCTTTTTTTGGTAAGTTTTTTAAAACCGCATTAGGTATTAAATCACTTCCTGGGGCTTTCTTTAGTGGCAGTAGCTTGATATAAGATGTGAGCTCTTTAGGAGTGGCCGGAACATCGAAATCATTACATATTGGCACATGTGTTTCGTTGTAAGCGATTACCGTATTGTAAAAGTACCTATTGTTTTCTGTGACTGAAGGAGTAAAGGTTGTTTCTAAATATTCCACAAATAGTGTGCTTTTTTCTTCGTCTGTACAGTGGCTACAATTGTTGTCTATCAGAGTTGGAATAATGGTTTGCTGTCTTGTAATCGCCTTTGTTGTTTTCCACATACCTGGATCGTTCTTTTCTAGATTTTCTATATGTCTTCTGTAGCTGTTGATCCTGTGACTGTCTAATTCTCTTTTTCTATGAGAAATATTGTTTAATAGATTCTTTAATTGAGGGGCTCTTGTTAGTTGCCATTTTCTGCGTAGTCTGCTCTTTTCATTGATAAGGTCAATAATGTATATTGGCGGGATATTTGGATTTGCTTTACGGTTGTTGACCCTAGTTTTAGTTGCAGAGCGAACTGCACTAGTCACGATTGTGGTAAATTTTTCAATATTATCATCTATATCTTGTATATTATTTACTGGATAGGGATTGACTAACTGGTCATTTAAGTTTGCTTGGAATCTTTTCCAGTTCACTATTCCGTTTATTAGTCTAGGCTGAAGAGTTTTTACAATGTTTACGTCATTTAGGGTGATTAATATTGGTAAGTGATCCAAGTCTAGTTCATTGATTATTGTTTGATGCAATGGATAAGTCAAGTTCTTTGTCACCACTATATCTAGTGTATCAGGTTGATGGTCGTTGCGATAGGGAAAGTAAGTATACCCATTTGGGGCGAGTATCTGAAGTTGTTGATTTACTGCTATGTTATTAAGCTGGGTACCGCTAGGATTGTTCGCTCGACAGCCCCAATACGTGCTTTTGCTATTTAGATCGCCTAATAGTAGGGTGGGTGTACGATCCTCGAAAATTTTATTAAAGTCGGTAGCATTTAGCTTACGGTTCGGTTGTTTATAAGCTGACGTGATTTTAATTGGTCTGGTGCTATCAATTGTTACACATATGGAAACAGCTTCAATGCTATCACAGGTAATATTGTCTAGTAAGTTGAACTGATGTTTGTTTTTGATTAAAATAGCTACTCCCCCCGAGGCAACGCGAGCTGATCTGTCACATCGTACTACGTGATAGCCACTTATTTTGAATATTTTGCCTTCACATAGATGGGTTTCAGTAATGCATGCAATATCTATTTTATACCTTGCCAAAAAGGCTATAAGCTGTGATCGTTGGGATTTAATCCCATTAGCATTAAAATTTAATAATGTGAGATTTTTTAATATATTCATCAGATTATTTGACATTGAGGATATTTGGAAGAAGATTATTGATAATGTAGGATTTGATTTGCTCTATGATAGGGGTTATAAGTTGTATGATAAGTTGACTTATATTGTCGGTTAGAGGGGATGTATTTCCTGTAGGGAAGGATTGATTTTGGGGTTGGGATTTATTTTGATTTTGTGTCGCAGCTTGTAAAAATGTTGTGTTGGGTCTAGTAAAATATTGATTTGTAACTTGCCTTGGTTTAATTAATGGTGTTCGTTGTTTCTGGAGCATTTTATGGTGAGGGCATCCTCGATAGTTGGCAGGGTGGTCCCCTTGACAATTAGCGCAAATTGGTTTAGTGTTTTCTTCTTTTTTGCAGTTTTTTGTATGGTGATCTTCATTACACTTAACACATCTGGGTTTGGCTGCACAATAATTTTTGGTATGTCCGTACTCCTGGCAGTTGTGGCATTGGGGTATGTGTTGCTGTTTTCTCCTCAATTCAACTGTAACTTTGCAACTAGCTAAGTATTCGAGCTTTAAAATGTTATTAGATACGTCATTAGATGGTAGTATGACTGCGCAAATGGGTATTGGGAGTTTTTCCCTATTCATAAGTCGGGTAACGCTTTTTACTGGATATTTTAGTTCTTCAAGTTCTAGTTTAATTTCTTCTTCGGTAAGCGATATCGGTACGCTTCTTATGATTACTGACAGCGGTTTATCATTTGGGTTCTGAAAAGTGTGAAACTGTACCTGATTCGTCATGTAATACTTTGATAAAGCACGATAATCTTCTTGACTTTTAAGATTTAACTTAAGGTATGTGTTTTTTAGTTCTGTGGTGAACTCATCTTTGGCTATTGCTTTTATGTCAGTAATAATTTCTTTATGATTAGCAGCTGCTGCGTTGTGGATAAAGATAGGGGGTATTTTAGTAGTTTTACTACTAGGTTTGTCCTGACTAGTCGATGCTTCCTCGTTAGTTGGGTTGTTTTCTTTTAGTGTCTCGTTTTCTGTTTTCGTTTCTGTTTCGAGTACATGGTAACGATTTTTAATGGTCGATTTGTTTGTGCTCCAATAATATCTTTTCAGAACTTCGTTGATAGGGGGAGATATTTCGCCCGATTTGCGTTTCACTGAGGTTGCCATTGGAATATCGTACCTGACCCTTGGAAAGGGCCAGGTCCAAACGTTGGATTACGAGTAACTTTAGCAGTTTATTTTTAATGTTTAATGTCAATGTTTTAACGGATATAAAAATACTTGGCTTGGAGGCCACGCGATTTTAACGAGAACAAAAGTTATCGCTCTGGCAGACTGGACACACCTGCACAGTTCGAACGTCCGAACTCGACTTCGTAACCAACCTAAAATCATAATTTATGAGCTAGCGCAGGTAAAATCAAAATTAATTGAGTTTAATAATAATAATTTATTTATATAAATTAATTCACAGCATCTTTTGGTCGCAGCCAACGTGGGGCTGTTGATATATTTAATTAAAAATTATATTACACAGCATCTTTTGTCGTCGAGCAACGTGGGGCTATTTGTTTATTTATATTTATAAAGAGTTTACATAGAAATATATATATATATATATATATCCCTTGGTCGACTTAGTTACGCCAGCATTTGTGTGTAAGTTTTCTATTTTGCTACAGGTCGACTTCTTTTTCTTCGGAAGGGACTTATTCGAAGATTTTTTTTGGTTTTTCGACAAACTACTTCAGAACTTTGCTTTTTCTTTTTTATTTTGAGATGATGGATGCTGTCATCTCCTTTTCGTACTTTTATTTTTAATGCATGAATGACGAGATATGGTTACAACTCCATAAAACCGCAGCCTTAAGGCTTATTGTGTCGTTCATCATGTTGCCTATTCAGTGAAGAGTTTTGCCGTTTCCATTAGTTTTAGCAGTCTCTTCACTAAGTTTCCTCTTGTTAGAGTTTCTCGATAGTTTCTCCTCTCAGGAGTGTATATCTCCATCTGGCATAGCTTCACAGGCGAAGATGATTTGAGAGGCTCTTTCGTCCTCCACATTACAGAGTCTGCAAATAGGTTCTTCCCTCTGGATAACCATTGTATAGATATGTTTTCGAAGGTGGCAGTGACCGGTTATTAGCCCCGTCACTAGCCTGATTTGGAATCTGCTTAATCGCAGTTTGTCGCTCGTTATTTTTTTGGATGGTTTCCTTAGCATTGCGTTACTTTGTCTCAATCCACTCAGTGGTTTTGGTGTGTTTGGTTTGTCTACCCAATCAACCAGCTATGTACTGTGGTCTTGGTGACTCCAAATACTAGTTCAAGGCCAATATAAAGTGTTTCTGATCCCTTTTTCGCAAGTGTATCAGCATTTTCATTGCCTTGTATACCCATGTGTCCCAGCGCCCGCACTTGGGTTATGCTGTTGTGGTTTGCCAGAGCTATTAGGTTTTGTAGATAATCTCAGACTAATCTTGAGTTAATCCGGTGACTAGCTAGGGTTTCTATAACAGCCTGGTTATCTTGATGATAATATCTTGTCCTTTGTAATTTATTTTCATGCTCTCCTGTAGACATATGTCTATATGGTGAGTTGCTGCTTGAAATACTGTGGCATTTTCCCCCATAGATGCATATGCATCTGTATATTACATTAGCTTGTTAGTCTGACCACAGTTTTGAATTATACAGTATTCCAGTCTAACTGGTTGTTGAAGGGTTTATTGAAGTTTTGCCTGATTGGCATCATGCCACTTCTCATTTGTAGTAATGAGTTTGTAATAATGTTTTGTATCCTGGTGTGTGCATAAATAGTGCTGGTTTCCCAGTGTTGATTGTGTGATAGCCCCCACCTTGATTATGATATCAAGAGGAGGCAGGCTTAGTATTGTTTCCATGGCTGCCGTTGGGGTTCTTCTCATCGCATCTGTGATACACAAGCAAGCAAGTCGTTAGAGTTTGAACAGCTCCAACCTAGCTTGTCTTTGTTCCACTTTACGCCACCACACTATGTTTCGTACTTACCATAGGATTACTTTTTCATTTTATCAATTTTTGTTCATTGTAGGCATCTTCTCGTACAGGGTAAGCCAGAGAGATCTGACGATTTGGTAAACGTAATTACACAGCAGTTCATAAAAAGAATTATATAAAACGACTGTATACAAATATATGAATGCAATTTTTATGTGTGGAAAGATATATCACCTAAATGTCTTCCTTCATTCCGCATTCACATTTCTAATCTGATTACGGATTTCTCTTTACGCGCTCTGTAAGATACCTTCTGGAATTGCAATAATTCTGTTCCGTATACGTTATTTTAGGACGAATACTATAATATCAAGGTAATCTCATAGCCAATAACAGCAAGCGCGTCTGGAGTAAGTCCAGGACAAAGGACATCGTCATTTCGTGAAATTAGGCGCCCCGGAGATAGTTGAGCAGAACGTCCATACACATTCTTACTGTATAGGAAGTTGTCCCATCTTGTCAGAGCCACAGACTATCCATATCAATTTGCAACTGGCGTAACTGTGGTTCCAGGATATTATGTAGCGTGCATTGTCGTCAGAAAAGTAAGGGTCAATTACTCCAAACTGCACCAGAGATTTACTTTTGCACTGTGAAGCAGCATTGATGGATCTCTCTTGAATTTTCAGCAGACCATTGCTTCATGGCTATTAAAATTGCATCGGTTGAGGTATTACTTTCAGCGCCAATTACAACTCTAATCAAAATTATGGCTAAGCAATACGAATATGAAAATCATCAGGGTCTCTCTGGCTCACCCTATATAATCCAATTCGGCCATTCTCTTTTTATCTAGTATTTTGTTACTTAGTTGCCATATTTCTCAGTCGTGCGTAGCTATGGTTTCCATCATACTATACAATTTATTTTTCTCTCCTCCTCTTCTAAAATTATTATTCAATAATGCTCCATTTAGGTTTATTGTAGCATTTATTCCTATTCCAATTTTGCTTCCTGTATCTCTATCTATCATCTTCGAATCGGCTGTTAAAAAGTGCAAATATGACTCTTTTGAGCCTGTTTGGATGGTTTCATTTTGTTCCCTTTCTTGCCACTACATATATATTTGGCTTTCTGATAGTTAATCTTTAAGCCTCTCTCTGAATTTCGGTAGGATATAGGTCGCACAATATTCCTACATCTAGTACACCTAGGAACTTGTCTTGTATTTTGTGTCCCATTGGAATACAATTGTAGTACCAAATTTATAATGCTCTTTTGTGTGGGGTATAGGTACCACTTTTCAAAGACTACTCAATTTTTATGTGCTCTTTTGGCAATTCACAAATACCTTTAATTACATTCATCGATGTTCTGTCATTTTTTTCCTTCTTTTTCACGTGGTATACACTAATTCAGCACTGAGAATATCGTCGCAAGCTTTTTCTAGATCCTCACAGATTAAGCTTGATTCTAAATGTTTCCAATTTTATCTTTAATAATACATATATTATTTAAATTTGAATGATCAGATCGAAAACTACTTCATTCTTCACTAGATTCCTTCATTTGTTAATACATATAAGTTTTGATTACTCTCACTAGACTTCGGGCTGTAAATAAGATTATGGGTCCTATATTTTCTGCGGACACGATAAATGCAGAACGATATTAAAATAACATCCTACAGAGGTGTATCGACCAGGTAATTTTTAAAATAAGCACAATAGAGACATGTATTAAAATGACGTATTCTATTAGTCGCTATTGACAGTTGATCACTCTATCTGGCGTCGCGTCGGTCGCATAATTTCACGCTGCCGGTAGTGTCAAACGGTCACCAAAGCAATGCAGACTTGAATCGCTCTAAAATGGGTGGACGGTTTAGTGATAGAAACAACAGTTGTGGAGAGCTCGTCAAAGCTGTCGGTCCCGTCTACCACTACGCTGCTGATGCTTAGATGAAGTTACTGGCACTAGCACTTGCGCAAGGCTCCATCATGGCCATACGAATAATAGTAATTGTATACAGCAATAATTCCGCTGAAATGATGATCGTTTAGAAAAAGTGTCACTTTAACTAAGAGGTCGCCTTATAGAGTGGTCATTTCCGCTATTGGTATAATATAATCGTTTTGTAAGATAATAAAGATGACATTTATCACATATTTTCCCTTTCCTTGGGATGTTTAAGGCCTCGTTATTCTTTGTTTTTTTTAAGGCAATGCTTAATTTGTGATAACGTCTACGGTAGGTTTAGTGTAAAGGTGCGTACTGACTTAAGCATTGTTGCGCGCACGCAAGATTTGTCCATACAGATGTGCATGCATATAAAATTGTTAGTCCACAAATCTTTCTTGTTTGTGCATGTAAAATCACACTTTAGTTGTTTCAATTGTTCGCATTGCGACAAAGGAAAATGTTGAGAAGTAGTTCTGTTATTGCCACAGCAAGTGCAGAGTATATAGTAATACCTTATGATACGAAAAAGAAGAAAATAAACAATGGTAGATCGTAGAAGATTATTTATTGGCTTCACTTCAAAAACTTGTATTTTAAACGAATTTATTTTCATGATTTTTGAAAAGTTGCCATCGCATCAAATTGAATATTAATTGACTTTGTTAGCATTCATACATGCTAGCCCCCCCCCCCCCCGGCACCGCTTTCGCATTACTTAAGTGGGGTGCGGGCGTCCCTAAGCGTTCATGCACCCTAAGCTTAACTAAGTGAAATGCGGTCGCCTCAGCCGTGATTCGAACACCCCAGCCGATCGGCCGCATTTCTCCGCCGCAGCGCGTTATCACACTGGTCCACCGGCATCCCTAATATTAATTGATTGGTATAATAGTATATTATATACCTAGGTTGAGAAGTGAGCTATTATTTACCGAGAAATTTTATATCCTGAGGCGCGTAGCGCCGAAGGATATAATTTTCGAGGTAAATAATTGCCTTCTCAACCGAAGTATATATAGTATTTTTTTTACTACTAATAGCCGAACTAACACCAAAAGATCTTATTTTTATTTTAAAATTAGCCATTTCCCCTATTATTTAAACATATCGAAATATTAAGTAGCCTGGGGCTCGGTTATCAAGGCAACGAATAAAACAATTGAAACTGATGGGTTCCAATGAACGTCATTATTCTAAAATAATTGGAAGGTTTTAAGTAAAAGTATTACAATAAAATATTAAAATATGGCTGAGAATCTTAACGAACAAAGCGACAGTGATTTAGAAATGGAAAATTGTACTCCGCCTGAGCTTCGAGAGGCAGCGGCTAGTGCGAGCCGTGATGTTTTGATAATTTTCATTATCTTTATTAACCTAGGTAAATAATGAATTATTATTATTTACCTAGGTTAATAATGAACTACTTCTCATTACACAAATGAGGTAAACAATAAGGTTTTCTCATGTTAGTAGTAAAAAAATGATATTTATGTTCACGATTAGCCGCAGTCAAAGCGTTGCTTAAACTCCTTCAAACTGAGCACATAGGTTCTCTGATGAAGAAACCAACAAGTGACTGAACGTGTTCGTGCGTGTTGTTGCGTACGCGTAACAAATTCGGACTTATACTGATTAGAGGAATTTTACACGGATACCGTATGTGTGTGAAAAAAAAGCTCAAGTCAGTACGCACCTGAGCATTTTTGCGCGCACACAAAGTTTGTCCGTACAGCTGTACGTGCGTATAAAGTTTTTAGTTCACAAAACCTGTTTATTATGTACGCGAAATCCCGCTCCGGTTGTTACAGTTATTCGGTAAAGGAAAATATTGAGTAGTAATTCTGATATTATTACTGCAACTGCAGCGTATATAGTAATACGCGTCCTTAATACTTCCAATTTTAAATTATTTACAATCATACCCCGTAAATCTACTTCCTTTTCATTTAAATGAAATATGAAATTGATGTTTGGCATCCTATAAAATAGGATGTTTTTCGTATTCATCATTAATTGTAGAGCTAATTCAATTGGTATTTGGCATCCCATAAAATTGGATATTGACTGAATAATATAAATAATATTTACGCGCAGGATTAAACGCAGTCGAAAAGTTGCTTAAACTCCTCCAAACTGAGCACACAAGTTCTCTGAGGGAATCCTAAAAACCTACAAGCAAGGGTACGTGTTCTTACGTGTTACTGCGTACGCGTACACAAATTCGGACTGATACTGATTAGAGCAATTTTACGCGGATACCATGCGTGTGTGCAAAAATTTCTCAAATCAGTACGCATTTTTGCGCGCACGCAAAATTTGCCCGTACAGCTGTGTGTGTGTATAGAATTTTTAGTTCACAAAACTTTTTTTTTATCTACGTAAAATTTCCCTCCGGTTGTTTCAATTATTCGATAAAGAAAAATACTTGGTAGTAATGCTGTTACCACTACAGCAACAACAGCGTATATACCATACCTAATACTTCCAATTTTACATTACTTCCAATCATACCCCATACTTCCTTTTTTCCTGGAAAGTGATATTTATGTTCAGTATCCTATAAAATGGGATGTTTTTCGTATTCATCAATAATTTTACAATCAATTCAAGTGATATTGGCATCCTATAAAATCAGATATTGTTTGATTGATATAAATAATATTTACGCGCAGGATTAAACGCAGTCGAAACTTTGCTTAAACTCCTCCTAACTGATCACACAGGTTCTTTGAGAAAATCGTAGAAACCGACAAGCAACGGAATTTGTTCTTACCTGTTACTGCGTACGCGTACACAAATTTCGGCTAGTACTGATTGAGCAATTGTGAGTGAATATCGTGCGTGCGCGCAAAAATGTTCAAGTCAGTGAGCAACTTACAAGTAAGAAATTTGAATTCTTAGAAAAAACTCGCATTTTCAGCATTAAACCTTGCAGTGCCTCTTTGAAAATCACAAATAACATCGAAACAGTTTTCACTGTAAATATTGCTGAAGTATTCGACATTGAAATATAGATAATTGTGAAAAGGCTATCGCTGATGTTTTAGAAAGTAAAAGCTAAGTTAAGCAATGCCATTACAATTTCAAAAGCATAAAATTGCAAATTATATCCATTCTCGAAACCCTTTTAATTTACTTTAATGAAAGAAGTGTAGCAACCCGACTCATGGACTAAAGAGCTCGTGAACACGTTGGAACTGAAGTAATGGCCGTTGTACTTGAGATGGGAATGAGCAGAATCAGCTAACGTGGATTACTTTGTTAAGTAATCACAGCCTGGCAGTCAGCGGCCATTATTTGTGATGCCCTTGCAAATTGAAATTAATCATCACTGCAGTCTGAAGTAAAATTAGTTTTACTTCTGTTTAATTTCAAATAGAGTCGTAAAGCACATATTTCAAACGGTAATAGTAAAGCTGTAGGTAAAATTAATATTTAAACAAATTATGTTTGAAATTTACATGTTCGTTAATAACTCAAACTATAAAGAATCGAACATAAGAAGCTTAAAAATATATATGCAACTGTTAAGGGGTTCCTAAAATGGTTCAAAACAAGTCAGCGTCAAAAACTAATGACAACAATAGCTACAAATACTTCACAAATACGGTAAAATCAATCTATGTTTGTTATATGTTTGGAATAAATATAGTAAAATTTTTCATTTTATTATAAAGTACTATCTTTTAAGAACACAATTCGTACAACCCCAATGTCAAGATGTATCTAATTTGTATAAAATCATAACAACACTACTACTCCCTAATGAATATATTATGTGATACACTATTCGTATTGTCTTTTACATCGGCTACTGTTCATTTTTCAGCATTTACATAGAGTGGCCTAATCTTGGGAAGGAACTGGTAAAGGAATATAACGGTTTGCCGACGTAATAGCTTACACATTTCGAATTCTTAGACCATTTTAGAATCCCTTAAGACATACTCTATGTTATAGTTTAATCCATGGTTTTAACTTAAAATAAGCGGATTAGTTAATACTTTATTTTAAATTTATCAGTCCTTACGCATCCTCTTTCAAGCCTTGTTTAAGTATTTTCCCTGATTATATTATTTGTTTATAAGATTCCCACAGGAATCAAACACAAATCCTTCTTGAGTCTCATCCAATATTAATTTTAAGTCTTCTCAATTCGTTCTATGCATAACAATTTTCCGCTAAATCTTAAAATTCGCCCGTTATCAACCGCATCCTCTTGTACTCATCTGGTGCTTGTAAATATTTAGTACGATCTCAGATCATCATAGCTACAGCCCGGATGGGTGTTCATCGATTTGATGCTCGTTTTATGAAACGTAAGGCAGTTTTTAGCAGAGTGCGTTTGCCAGATCTACTCCCTTTGTACGCAACCACTCAGACTTTTCCAGTAGCGTTTATGGTCACTCCGGTATTGTATTGTATTCAGTTTTGCCCTTCAATTCTGATTTCTGCGAATGAAAAAAGTATTACTTGAAAATGAAAAAAGTGTTTAGCGTTCGATTAGTCAAATAGCTGTAATGGAATTTGGAAAGTTCAAGTATAGTGAACAGAGGAAAAAGATTTTAAAACTATTCAGAAACCTAAACATAGGACATAAAACCTTTGGTATCATTTTTGACTTTTTTTTTAATTCAATGTTCAATAATGGAATAGGGAAATATTATGGTTGCTACGCTACGTTTCATTAGTTTACTATATCCACCAAAACACATGTTTCTTAAAAACTGTAAAATTAGTTAAGAAATCTTTAGGCAGAATAGTATTCCAAAGAAATATTATTGGATTGGAAGGCTTTTCGATAACTTTTTACAATATTATACCGAGGTTGTTCGATACGTTTTGTGAATTCAAATTTGCATAATTTATTCAACAAATTAATAAGTTATGTGTTCTCCTTCATAATTCACTACTTATTTCCAGCAATTCTGCAATGTGTTGATTCCACGCTACTAGAAAATAAGATCTTTTGAAGTAAACTAATTTTCGTGGCACTTCTGGAACCCTTTATCATTGTTGAACGTAACTCGAAAAAGAGTATTCGAAAGTGTTTCTGTTCACTTTCGTCTTCGTCGATTTATGTTAAGCACTGATAAAGATTTGTAAAACTGTCTCGAAAATTGGTTAGTCATACGGCTCGAAGCCTGGAGGGTGTGGCGGCTTTTGAAGAATCTTAAAGCTGATATCCCGGACGTTTTTTGTGAGATTTGCGGTATGGTGTCGGGCGTTATCGTGCTGCTGAATTATCTCATATTGTTAATTTCGACGTTTTTGGTAGACTGTGTGACGATGTTGGCAGTAGATGTCAGCTGTGATCGTCCGATTATTATCAAGGATTGTTTTCCCCATCAAATACAGAGAATTTCATGCAGGAATGGAAATATTGCTTGTAGCCCGAGCTGGTTGACATCCTTTGTCCACCTATCCTTGCAGTTACTTCATGGTCACATACCACTTTTCATCATCTGTGACAATCAAAGAGAGAAATGGTCAATGTTGGACGACGGTAAGTTAATGACGAGTAAGCAAAAATCCAAGGACCCGATTTTTATTACTGTTCTGTTTACGCTCATGCGAGACCTTTTCGCACTACATTGAGGTGATTCGGCACTGTCTGTAGCACAAACTAGGGTTGCTCAACTAGTTCCCGCGTTGTTTGGTGGTTGTCCATTTGAAAATGAGCTTCCAAGCACTCTTCGTTTAAATCCACTGGGCTTCTAGACCAAGAGGCATATCTAAAGCCTAAATCGCCTTCCTTCAAATGTGCTAACCAGCTGTGCTAGTACTCAGCGACTTAATATATACTATGTATATCTATGATATATCTTCCAGGTACATATTTAAAATATGTCTGTTTGAAACAGGGACGGCCAACTTTCGGCCTCATGCGGCCAAGCAATAGTCTGCGGCCCACGAGCCTTTCGCTCAGACACAAAGCTTTACTGAAGCCTTAGATAAAAGATTAGTCGCTATCTACGTGTAAGCAGCGATCCCAATAATGAAAGTATAGCGTAAAGGCAAAAGAGCTAGGTCATATTTGATAAACCTCAATTATTACCACTCCGCCGCGCTATCTTTTGCACTGTAAACAAAATAATTCTCTTCTGTATCCAACTAAAAACTGCCCTGCGCGTCTATCATAAATATGAGCCGCCTATTACTAGAATTTCCTGTTGCTTCTGGCCGGTTGCAGGTCGGCGGCGCAGTATATATATACCAGAAAGACCCAGCCGCGCTGCTCGGTATCATCTAGCGGTGGTAACACATATGCAATAAATAATGAAAAAAAGACTGCGTGTATGTATGTGTTCATAACATTTTAGTCTGTGGCCTGGCAGGCATATTTATCGAATTATGGAAATATCGAAGGCTGCAACGAAATACAAAATACAGAGTGTGGCATTAAAAAGTATAGCCGGTAACAATTAATATAAAAAACATTATGTATTGTGTTTTATTACAAAACAATCGACTTATTTCGACAATCTATTTCTTCTGCGAATATATCAAATTTTAGTTTACTTCTTGTTTTTTAGAGGAACTACCATCAAGGCATGAAGCGTAGCCCACGGATTCAGATGGTTGACAATAAATTTAATGTCTATACCATTGAAAAGGGAAGGTGTTGTAGCAAATTTATATTTTTTAAATTGAATTTCATAATATTATACCAAGGATAGTACATTTTTCAAATAAGAACACTAAGAGACCGAAGACATATATCGAAAGATTTGACAGGACAGTTGATCATTTCGTAATGCAAGTAATTTTTACTCATAAATGGCTTTAAAAAGATTATTTTGAGATGACTTGAATATTATTCGGCAATGATTCACAAAATGTAACTGCTAATACTGCCATGTTTACTCGTTATGTGATACTGACGATATTTCATTTATCTATATATTAATTATTACTTAGTTACTGTATACCACTCGTCAATAAAAGAAAGACTTAAACGTGTTCATCACATAAAGTGTATATTCATTCCTATGTATTTATAAGTTATCAGACCAATATGGAACAATGCCGAGTAGCCCAGTGGTAAGATTGCTAAGCTTGCAATGCGAAGTCCTTTGTTCGAACCTTGGGATAGGCAAAAATTTTTCTGTAATTTCTGAGGTCGGTATCGGGCTTGGTAACTATTCGACGTTGGGTTACAACTAACGGCTCCACTGGTTGATCAGGAGAAGTAACAAGTACATCATTCATACAATTAACACAAATAGTGAATATTCAATTAAGCCCAAAGAAGGATATATATGAGGTCGGACAAATATATAATGGGATTGATCAAATACAGAGCATGTGAGGCACCCGTAGGTGAAAATACCTCTATCGTCCTTTGAAGTAATTTCCCTCGACTTCTACGCACCGTTGACATCGACGATACAAGTCACGGAAAGTTTGTCGCGAGGAAGTGCGTTTAGTTCGGCGGTAACATTCCGTTGAATGTCTTCCACGTCGTCAACGTGCCTTCCCTTGAGGGTCAATTGCAGCTGAGGAAACAGCATGAAGTCCGCTGGAGACAGACCCGGCGAATAGGGAGGATGTTCTAAGACTGGGACATTTCTTGTCGCCAAAAACGTCTTCACAATCAAGGCAGAATGCACAGGGGCATTGTGTAAAAGGGCCACTTGCCGGACGCTGCCAAATGCGGTCCCACACGTCGAATGCGTTTTAGTAAACGCGTCATTACACCCTTGTAGTACAGGCTAGAAACAGTGACACCCAGTCGCACAAATTCTTTGTGAATGATGCCTTGACTGTCGAAGAAAGTGATCAGCATGGTCTTCACTTTCGATTTGTGGAGACGGAATTTCTTTGGCCTGGGAGACATCTTCGATCGCCATTCCATGCTTTGTCTCGTGCTTTCTGGATCGTATTGGAAGCACCACCACTCGTCACCAGTATCAATCGAATCCATAAAATTTTGGTCACTGTTGACTGTTGCAATGTAGTCGCGGGAGGTGTCCACTTTTGCTCAGCGGCAAATTGTGCGGGACAAATTTGGCACAGACCTTTCTTTTTTCAAATCATTCTCCAAAATGGTTCTAATGGTTTCACGGCTAATACTCAGCTCCTGCTCCATCATTCTCAGTGTCAGTCGTCGATCAGCCGCCACAAGTTGTCGGACTGATCGTTACGGGGTTTCTCGTTGTGATCGGACGACCCGGCTTCTGATCATCGTAAAGGTCCTGCCTACCTTCACGAAATCTGGCAAACCAGTCGAGAACCCGAGTATGGGACATGGCCTCATCGCCGTACACAGTTTTCAACATCTCGAATGTCTCCGTGGCCGTTTTCCCCAATGTTAAACAAAACATAATGTTCGCTCTCTGCTCCATGTTTGACTTGTGTCACATATGAAAGCTGCAACTTGTTCATTCCGCATGCACAGCCTACCACGCAAGTTCTGACAAGATGCCGTTTTAGCTATGTGTAGACGAAAGTTCCAGCTACAATTTGGATATGATTTGGAGACAGTCAATTTCTTTTACCGTCCTTAGTAGTGCCAATCCCGTTGCATATTTGTCCGACCGCGTACGCCGAAACCTTAGTCGACGAAATAAGCATTTACCTGACTATTTAGAAGTTACGCTTGCACTCCAACTATGTAACTTGCACGGATCTCTTAATAGGTCATTTATTTGTAGATAAAATTATGCAAATGGCAGTTGTATGTATCGAACCACTACAGATTTGCGTTGGAATAATTTGTCATGGGTAATCTACTTCAGACTGCGCAATTTTTTACACTATATTCAAATACCTGCAATGACTTTTGATATAATAAAGTTCTTAGGGGAAGTGTAGATGCTTTCAGACCTTAGGCTTTAATTATGTGTATTCAAAGAAACGCGTAGGGGTTACTGTGAGGGGTTGATAGAAAGCCTAAATTAAGAAATGCGTATTTTATTGGAATTCTAAATTCCTTCCTACAGTTCATTATTCTTTGCTTAGGCGTATGGGACAAAGCCACAATGAAGCGCACGTAGATGAGGTACTATTGAATTTTTAAAACGCGACAGAAAGAAGACACTTTCTATGAGTTAACATACAAACATTTAGGTTTATTGTTACTAGTTAATAAAAGGCTTAATAGAATAATCGGTGGATGTTTCTGAAAATAATTTTCACTTTGTGTTTTTAGAGATTCATGCATATATTTTTAAGGAAGCCCAAATAAACGGTTATGATAATAGAACTACAGAAATTAAAAATAATCTTAGATTGCCTTGATTATCTAGTCTCTACAATCGTATTGATGATATCTTGCCACGCTTTAACGAAAAAATATTAATGTTATTGCATTCTGACATATAGTTTTTCAAATTAAGAGCGTTCGATCGCTATAGGTATACTGCTGCCATACAGAGGTTACGTTTTTGCTAATTTCATCGCAAAAAAAAAAGATTTCGTAATGAGGTTTTCGCTGTTTTATTAAGAAACCTGCTTTCAATGCGGATGATCGATTAGATTTCTTTGAAAATTATTGTTTATAAAGATAATTGGAATGCAACGACTTCATACAGTGGTTTAGTTAATATAATTTTATGCTCTTAATATAAGAGATATCACTATGGGGTTTTCACTGTTTTATTCAGAACACTAGGCACTAGGGCACTATGCATTCGGATTTTTCGAAAACGCTATTTTTATATAAAATTAGCCATGTCTAAAATTAGGTCATTTACGGAAGCATGTATAAATTAATCTAAATAATTATTTAAAAAATGAAATGCATCATGCCCTCCAGTGGTCTTTTGTCGAAAATATGGTATAAAATTTATAAAAATTGGTTCATAAATAAGCCAAAAAAATACATTATAAGTGACGTATGTTTTTGCCTAATTTTTGAAATTTCTAGCTATCTGTTAGTAGCGCCACAACTAAAATTCTAGAACGGAAGAAACCAGTACCTCACTACCCAAGCCCGCCTGTGGCTAATCCGCTTATCTTTCACTTTCAAAGACATTACCTGCCTTGCCATCAAAAATATAAACTTACCAACGGTGGAGTGGAATATTGTGACCCACGTTAAAATACCACATATTTTAATGGAAATATATCAATGAATATTGCAAAATAAAAATTATATTTTGATAAATATTTAATCCTGAACATATTTTACATTTAAAACAACTGTAACTGATTTTCATTTTTTCATTTTTCAATAATATACCGTGTAAAAAGTATGTCGGTCACTCTGGTGGGAGACACACGTATATGTACGTAATAACTAATAACAAATGTTAACTTAAAATAATATACGTCGTTTTTTGTCTAAGCAAAAACCTCCGTAATGGTTTTCAAATCTATTTTTTCTAATATATCCTGTTCTATTGCTACCTCGGCAAGACCTGACAGACTTTAATTTGTAATGGTCGATCGTATATAATTCTTAGTTCTGAAAATGAGAAACACAGTTTTTTGCTCAAAAGACTAATTTGGGTCTTCTAGTTACTTAGGAAATACATTTTTTTTAATAACTTCCTGTCAATTAAAAGCAAAGCGGTTTTGGACCTACATATATTCATATGAACGTTTTTTCTTAAAATTGAGCAAGTAAGACAGTGCGGCATGTTTGTTGGAAAAGACGATGAATTGTATTTAGCTGCATCGCCAGATGGTTTAGTAGGTGACGACGGTCTACTAGAAATAAAATGTCCCGCGAAAGCTGCAAAATAGCAGAAAAAAACATTTGGATTTTGTCGTCTACGTTCCTCAGAAGAGAAAACTGATATTAAAGCCTAACCTATGTCTCAAATCCAAGACTAGTTGCATATAACAGATAAAAAATTTTGCTTTTTTGTCATACAGACACCATTAGGATTGCATATTCAAAAGATAGAAAGAGATACCGAATATTAGAGTCGGAAAATGATGAAGCCACTGGAAATATTTTATAGGTATGAAATGTTTGTTACCAGAAATCATCGATCCAAGACACACTAGACCAAATGAAATCCTACGAAATCCGCTCCGGTAACTGTATGAAATATATTTTTTGCAGAGTCGAATAATTGTCATACGTTTTACTTTTTGCCAACACCATTACTTTCTTATATCTGCATATGTATTATTATATGTTTTTTAATAATAAACTTAATCAACAATCAACACGTTTATGAATATTATTTAAACTACTTTGCACCTCTTTAGATAATCGAGAACCCCATGGTGGTCCTGGCATAATGGACACCCTGTATAATTCGGTATTAAAGGTCTAGATTCGTTTTCAAATTTATTTTTTAAATAACATTGTGTACAATTTAGTTTACAACGTATTGTAACAAAAGTGTGCGCTATTTTATTCAAAAAATAAATTCATAAACCCATCCAGACGCATACATATATTGAAAACAGTTATATACCAAAATCAAAATAACAAAATGTATTAATATTAGCTTATATTTGTTAATGACAAATGAAACTTATTAGCATTAGATATCTGCCACCTATGGCACTAAACTTTGGAAAAACTGTTAGGAAAAACTTTTAGGATCCGCGGTCCCCTTTATAACTATGTTATAATACACGCCCCCTTTCTAGCAAGACGGAATCTCGAAATTTCCTGGGCGCTGTTGAAGGGTCCAGAAATTGTGACAGTTGGGGACAGAACGTATGAAAACATAATGTATGTTCATTTAGGTTAGTTTAATGGTAAGCGTAGCAGCGAGTAGACGGGTAATATTTCATCTGTGTTTTTTTATACCTGAGTTATTTAAAGTTTGTACACATATTTTTCAAGTGCGGAAAGCTACTTAATCGGGTCTAAACGTAAGTATACGTCTGCATATAAAGAAGCTGCGAACACTCCCAACGCAAAAACTGGGAAATATTGTGACGAGTATTTGAATGTTGGTTTTATATATATAGTCGTTATTGGTGAAGAGCAACCGCATTGTGTAATATGTTTAAATATTTTGGATGCTGACAGTATCAAACTGAACAAACTAAAGAGGCATTTGCAAACAAAGCGTAAAGATCATGAAAATATATTTCACGATTTTTTTGTGAAGAAATTGAAAGAGTGTAGTAACCAGATTACTAACCAATTAGCCTTTAATACAGTTTTGTCGTTGTCTCAACAAGCTCTGCTTGTATCTTATAAAGTTGCTTATAGCACAGCCAAGTGCTAGAAACCCCATACTTTTCCGGAAAATTTTATACCTCCTGTCGCCGTTGATATGGTCGCACCAATGCTTGCAGATAGTTATGCTAAAGAAATTCAAATACACCAGGATTAAATAATTTTATTAGTAGGCGCATTAATAATACCTGCAGGAGTAGCTTCTTTTGTAGCCTACAAGAAAATTACTTGCTATTCAGCTGGACGAGGCAACGGATATTATCCAAGATGTACATTGGATAGCCTACGGTCTATAAGAGAGTAATTACTTTTCTGCAAAGAAATTCAGAAACGAACTCTCGCCTGGAGTGAAAAAATTGTGTTGGTGTTTGAACTGATAGGGCACCGGCTTTTGCAGGAAAATATGATGGTTTACAAGCACTTATACGCAAAAACGATCCAAGTGCGACTTGGCACCACTGTATTGTACACAGGGAATCACTGGCTTCAATGAAATCAGCCCGGGACCACATGTGGTATTATCCATTGTAATTTCTGTTGCAAATTATATGAAAACAAGACTTTTAATGGTAAGATTATTTTTTTCAATGTGCGATGATATAGGCACTAACCAATCAGCACTATTGTTTATTGTGAATCTCGGTGGCTATCTTATGGAAAATAAGGGTTCTATGCGTTCATGAAAGAAATCAAGAAGATGCCCAAAATTTTGTTGATGAACTGTTCATAATAAAACTGGCTTATTTGATTGCCATGTTTGATTAATTAAATATTTTAGTTATGCATTTGCAAGCAAATAATCGTCATATATTGCAACTATCGAATAAAATTGACGACTTCTCGCGAAAATTGGAAATTTGGTCGAACAATATCAACAGTGAAGATATAGAAATGTTGATTAATTTGAAAGCATTTATTAACGACAACGAACTAAGCCATACAAATGTATGTGCCATTTTCAAATGCACGGAACATCAGTAGAGACGTTATCCAAAACTTTTAAACGATACCTCTTTGGATATTGAAGTCTTCTGGCCAAATACTAGTGGATAGCAAATCCGCTTGAAGTTACACATATACAGTTTTATCGTTGGAAGAAGAGGAACAATTCGCTGATTTAATATCAAGTGCAGAAAAGAAGAGACAATTTTCGTCGAGTTTTGGATTAGCCCGCAGGAGGAATTTCCGACGTTATTCAAGAGAGGTATGCAGATTATATTGCCATTTCCTACATCTTGTCTGTGTGAAGTTGATTTCTCTGCAGTTGCATGTATAAAATCGAAATGCAGAAACCGGCCCAATGTTGAAGGTGAACTAGGGTAGTGGTTACTCATTTAGAACCAAACTTGTGTAAGTTATGCAGTTAAAAACAAAAGCATTTAAATCACTAGTTTGTTAAACATTAAGTTAAGATGTTTTGTGTTAGTTTCAGTATACTAATTTCCGTTCTACAGCTTGAGGATTTTTGTGTCTCCTTAGGGGGCGCGGTCCCCAGTTTGGGAAACGCTGCACTTACCAACACGATATTTAGAACTACTAATAACGTATACCGGCAGCTAAGTTGCCATCTTCAGTAGAAAATTGAACTAACTAAAGTAACTTAGCCGAGGAATATCTTTGGAAATAAGTAAGTTCTTTACCAAGTCAACAATTGAAGTCCAGAGACCACCGTCTCCAATCAATCGTTGGGTAATATCAGTGATCGTAAAATAATAAAATAGTTTTGCTTTCGATTTTGTTATAAATTCTATGCAGGTATATTTGTTTTAGCAGTTCGAATTAATCATCGATGTTGAAGTGTGTTTCGAAATCAGGAAAGTTTCACTTTCACGAAACTTAGCTAGAAATTCAATTACATTACTCATTATTTTCAAGAGAGCGAAATTTCTCGGGTTGCGCTATTTCGCAATTACGATCTGGTCTGGATTATTACCCGAAGATTTAGTATCTTATGGTTTGTAGTCCCCGGGCATTTTAGTGGTAAATATGTTGCGAGTCGCTCTTTTCAAAGCACGTTCAAATGTTAGAAAAATATATCACGAGCGACTTCGCGACGTAATTTATGTGTATACCTAAATCATCAGCGAAGCGAAACAGCAAGGAGGATTTAAATTGGCTTCAGCAGAACGGTAAACGGGGCTATTAGTGCGTAAAATACCTATGGATTTTTCCAATTGACGGTAACGTCAGCGTCTAGATGGAAATGAGTAAATTCAATTCCTAGCAATATAATTTAAAATAATCGCATACGCTAGTTATTTAATTCCACGGAAATTGAAACTCATTAGTAAATTCTTTCTTGAAGTTTCGTACAAAATTCTTAGAATTTTACTATACAAAGGCTCAATAAGCGTTAAGCGTTAAGTATAAAATATTTCAGTATTTAAAATACCAAAGTTGTCGCATCTAAATATATACAGGGTGCTTCAACTTTGCGAGGACAGACGATATTCCTTTAAGAGTATATTATCAGAGCAGAGTTATGAAGAATCATAAAATGAACGTTTTCAAAATATTATTGATTTTACAAGGTGTCCTATATCAAGTGACAGATCAAATTGATATATATTTAAAAATATTTGATTATACTGTACATTATTTCTTGGTTATTTACTAGTATTTAAAAGTGTTATTTTTCCAAGTTTAAGTTTAAAAAAATTGTGTTGGTCTTGCAGTTAAAATAAATAATTAAGATGGAATCGCCGCTCAGATGAAATATCTCAGCGTTTTATTAATTATAGAGGGTATTCATTGTATATGGTCAAACTACTATTAAATTGAGCTCTCTGTACTGATTTCATAATATAATAGTTTTATTGTTTAGTTTTTAAATTTATATTAATTTTAAGATCTACACAGGATTACCAGATGTCACCTTCGTGTAATAAAAAACCACTAGGGTTAAAAAGAAGACCGAACTGCACGGCTCTTTATCATTATCAAACATATTCAATAAATGATGATCTTTAATTTTTGTAATTCTATTTGTCACAATGTTTATAGGGGCTACGTTTATTGAACATTTGGTAATATGTGCTTGAATTCCTAAGAACACACAATTATTATTATTTTTGGGTAACGGATGGTGGAGGCGCTGGCAAAGTCCAGCGATTACTGCATTTATCTGTTTTAGTAATAATTATAACAGATATTCGATTGCTATCATTCAGAAGCTTAAAATCATATCACGTAGAAAATTTCATGTGTTTCAAAGTATGCAATGGACTTACTGCCTTGTGCTGACAGATTATCTATCAGTAGTTTGTGTGTTCCAACCAAAAACGTTAGTGGCCGACATATTCAAATATAGTATGTCTATAACTAATTTTATCTAGAAGTGACCTATGGCGAGATGTATGTAGGTTGTATAGTTCGTAAATATGGGTTACTGCCAAATAATCTGGTAAATATTTGTTTTGTGTTAGACGTTTTTCTCACAAAGGTTTAGTATAGAATGAATTCTTCTTCTTACGTTAGGTCTATGGCCTGTGTTTTACTGTTTTCTATTTTCTTGGAAGACTGATGACCAGCTGTCCCTCGATCTCCTTGCAGGTTTTCCTGGTGGTCTGGAGCCTTCTGGTTTCCCTTCGCGTACTGCCTTGGCCGTCCTTTCGTTATTCATTATTGGTATGTGTTGGTTCCACTATCTTCTTCTTTCTTTCGCTCATCTTACGACGTCCTGTATGCTAGATTGTTATCTGATGTTTTGATTTCTGATATAATCGTGCTTTGTCTTTCCTATTATGGATCGCAGTACTTTCATTTCAGCTGTCCTTAATGCTTGTCTCCTTTTAGAATTATCTGCGCTGGTTTGTATGGCATAAGTCAATATTGGGCGTACGCAGGTCTTGTATATTCTTGTTTTACATTTAGCTCTGGGGTGTTTGTTCCTCCATCTCACATCTCTTAACACCCCTGAGACAATGGATGCTTTTTTTACTTTGTTGGACGTTTCTGTTTGTAGGTTACGATTGCTTGTTATGTCTACTCCTAGGTAGTTAAATGTCATTGTCTGCTCTATGATTTTCCTGTTAGTTTTAAGTTTACATCTCGCCGGATCTATTGAGACTATTAAGCACTTGTTTTATCAATTGAAATAGCCATGTTGTATTTTTCGGACGTGGTGTTGCATTTCTGCATAATTCTTTGTAGATCATCTTCAATGTTGGCTATGAGGTCCCGGTCGTTTGCGTAACATATTATGTTTAAATTGTGGTTACCTACTTTGTATCCTTCCATTGGTCTTACTTTTTCTATGATCTTGTTCATTATTTGGTTGAATAGCAGAGGACTCAGGCTATCTCCTTGTCTAATTCCAGTGTTCACTGGGATGTTTTGTGTTTCCATTCTGTTCTTATTCTGGTAGAGCAGTTGGAGTTTAGTGTTTCAATAATTCTTATAGTTTTGAGAGGGATCCGTCACATCTGGCAGTTTCATTCTGTTGAAGGATTTCGGTAAATCGACGAAACACGAGAAAACTGGATTGTTGAATTCGATGGCTTTTTCGGAAATTTGACGGATGATATATGTAGCATCTGTCGTGGACCGATTCTGTCTGAACCCATATAGTTCTTCGTCGATAGGTGACAGGTCGCATATAGTTTCAGCAATTATTCCAAGAAACTATTTCAGTATTGCCTCTAACAAGGATACTCCTCTGTAGTTTGCTGGTTTTCTGTTGTCGCCATTCTCAAAAATCAGTACGGCGATACTTAGCTGGGACATTTTCTTCTTCAATTATTTTATTGAATAATATCGTTATTTTTTCTACTAAAATCTGTTCTCCGTACTCTATTTGTTCGTTCGTGATTGTTTTCTGTTCCTGGCGCGTTTCTGTTCTTCAGTTTCCTTATAGCGTTTACTACTTGGTCTTCTATGATTTTCTAGTCGAATCCTTGTGTTTCTGTTTTGGGTAGGGGTGTGTTCCCTTTGTGGTTGTAAATTTGTTTAAAGTAGTCCATACAGTTATCTATCTCTAACGAGTTTATTTCTCTGTATTCATTGATAGCTTGCTCTGTAGATCCTAATATTTTCCAGACTCTCTTTTGGTTGCCATAGAAAACATGTTCAACGTCTTTCGTAAATTTCTCCCAATGTTCTTCTTCTATATTTTTAATTTTTTCGTCGACTCTGTCCCTTACTCTTACATATTTCTCGTACTAGTTTGCAGTTTTCCTACTTCTGTGTCTCAGGTATGCCTCCCTTTTTTATTTGCTCAGTATCTTAACTTCTTCGGTAAACCAGGGTTTTTTCTCTCGTTTGTTGTTTATGTTGACTTTTCGTAGTCCCAATGCTTCCTGTGATCCGGTGATAATGTTTGTTTTTAATTTCGACCAGCTTTGCTCCACGTTGACGCTCTTAGTTATATTATTCCCTTTTATTGTTTCATCTAATCGTCAGTTGTAGAATTGTCTCGTGCTCTCGTTTTCTAATGATTCTATGTTCATTTTTTGTATATATTCGGGCGTAGTCTATTTTAGGAGTGGTTTGTTCATCCGTGTTTTGCATAATAATAATCCGTGATCTGACCCCACGTTGGCAGATGTTAGTATTCTCACGTCCAGGATATTTCTAGAGTGTACGTTATTGTTTGCTATATTGTAATCTATCGTGGAGTGTCGTCCTCTTGTATCTGACCATGTACCTACGTTTGTACTGCTGGTTATGTGGGAAGAACGTGTTGTTTATTCATTGCGTTCACATAATTCAGTCAGCATCTTCACCCTCATCCGTCACAACTTCGTTGAATTTCTGCTTCACACCTTCCCTAATATCATTGCCTAGGTACTCTTGCGTTCATATCACCCATAACAAATATTTTATCTATGGTCGGGATGGTATTGAGTTCTTCTTGTAGTTGTTCCCAGAAAAGTCTATAGCTTTCTACTGGCTTTCTTCGGCTTACCTGCGTCTGGCGCATAGTTGGCTATAAAATGTACTGGGTTGTTCTCTATTCTCAATCTTACTATCAGTATTCATTTACATATTTTACTTTTATTATTTGTGACTGAAACCTTTGGTGCATTAGTATTCCTACACCCGAGTGTGCGATTCTGATTTCTCTTCCTTTACCGCTTCACACTAGTATGTAATTTTCGTACTTAGATATTCCTTTGTCTCTGCGTGTAGTTTCAGATAGGGCACAGACATCGATCTTGTCCATCTCAAGTATTACTTCTTGATCCCGTTTATTCCATGATCCAATATTCCACAGGTTAGTCGTAAGATGTTTCTTCGTTTCCATGATCACGCGTTTGTCGTCATCATTTTAATCTGTTCGGTATCCGACACCTGGTCTCCAGTTCTATGAGTAGATTTATATCTTTTACGACAGGAGAGCTGCTAATCGGTTCCTAACAACCCTCCTCCTTTACCTGGGCTTGGGACCAACAACGACACTCAGCAGGTTACTTAATCCACCTGCCAAAATGTTGCAGGCGGAGTTATATATACAGGGTGTCTCAGAAAGAATGGGCCACCGTTTAGTCATAGATTCTTTAGGTAAAAATAAACCGATTAAACCTAATATACCTTAGGCAGAAAGTCCTTCCTTAAGCAAGTTATAGGGCCTTAAAGTTCAATTTTTTATTTTTTCTTTTTATTGTAATTTCCACAAATCTAAAGATATGTCTTTCAAATTTGGTATACCTACTTATAATTATGTACTACAGTCGCAGAATTATTTTCATTAATCAGACTTGACCGTAAGAGGCGCTTAACCTACCACTGAAATTTTATATTAGCTCTAACTTTGTTATTAGCAGAATATTTTAAAATTTCATGTTATTTTCTGAAAGAGAATTAAAAATTACAAAAATAAGGTACTCTTAATTCATACGCGTAAATGCAACCGTTTGCCTTAAAATGCTTGTCCCAGGTTTTGGGCTGTAGTTATGACATGCAATTATCAGGTAGCCATGATCACAAAAACAATGGGTAGTGCTTGTGACCTACAGTAAAGAACAATGCTAAGTTAATTAAATACTTTGGTGTTATAGAAATAGTAATTTTAATTTCTGTTTTGTTTACGATAATGCGTCGACATAACGAATGTGGCGGAATTTTCGTAAACACTAAAAATACTATTTCTATAACACCAAAGTATTTAATTGACTTAGCATTGTTCTTTACTGTAAGTCACAAGCACTACCCATTGTTTTTGTGATCATGGCTACCTGATAATTGCATGTCATAACTACAGCCCAAAACTTGGGACAAGCATTTTAAGGCAAACGGTTGCATTTACGCGTATGAACTAAGAGTAACTTATTTTTGTAATTTTTAATTCTCTTTCAGAAAATAACATAAAATTTTAAAATATTCTACTAATAACAAAGTTAGAGCTAATATAAAATTTCAGTGGTAGGTTAAGTGCCTCTTACGGTCAAGTCTGGTTAATGAAAATAATTCTGCGACTGTAGTACATAATTATAAGTAGGTATACCAAATTTCAAAGAAATATCTTTAAATTTGTGGAAAATACAATAATTGAAAAAATAAAAAATTGAACTTTAAGGCCCTATAACTTCTTAAGGAAGGATTTTCTGCCTAAGGTATATTAGGTTTAATCGGTTTATTTTTACCTAAAGAATCTATGACTAAACGGTGGCCCATTCTTTCTGAGACACCCTGTATATAGCGAATCTATTAAGGTGCTTCTGCACTGTTTAATGATACTGGTGGCTCTTCCTATTCTTGTTTAGAGATACGTCTTGATACATCCATTGATCGGCTTTTTAATTAGTTTCTACTTTAAATCAACATTTAAATATCTTTAAAAATGCCCAATATAAAAATAAAAAGTCAATCGAGTCGTCTCTCCAGGTTAAGGCGCGTTCTCAATGTTTTCTCAATGAAAATTGCTGTGAGAACATACATTTCAACTTTTGTCGGTCAATTTAAGTTGATTCCAGAAAAGATTGACCCATTCAAACTTTATCGTTCAAGTTATGACTTTATGAGTCAACCACTATCTTTTAGACGAGTTGAAACGCGTTTGAAGCTTGTGAACATTTATCAGTCAAGTTGAATCATTCGATTGTGTTGCATTCTGCAGTCTGCTTACTGTTTTACGAGATATTATAGTTTTATTATAAAATGAGTTTAAAATGGTCGGAAAGTACTATGTTCAAATTTATAGAACTTTATCATAATCATGACTGTCTTTGGAACCATAGACTGGACAGTATAAAAATAGAGATGCTAGAGAAAATGCATTACGTGTTATGGCGCGGGAAATGGAAATAGACAGCCTTAATGTTCCATAATTCTGGAATCAGTAAATTAGTAATAACTTGCACACCTACACGGACGATTTCTCTAGTTGGCGCCATTTTATTTCACTGGTCGATTCAATTTTTACGCTTGAAATGTACGATGTGTGTGAACCAAAAACTTGACCATTTTAGTTGATCCACTAAAGTTGATCAACTAAAATCGAATCATGAGAACGCGCCTTTAATGTCAGGTCAACTAACCCGAAGTAACAGGGAGAAATAACTCGTCATTTCATTCCTAAACGGTAACTTATAAGTAATCTCCAACTACCATTACATAACCTAAAATATGCATTCAAGTCGACAATAATTGAAAAAGCAAAAACCAGCAACAAACAGTAACCGATGGTATAACACATGGCATAAGAATATGTAAAACTATCCTAAAGGGATCATCAACTCCCAAATACTACTTCAAATGTGAAAAATATGATAAATTTGTAATATTGTCAATTGTAATACCATATGGCACTGCAAAACTGGACAGAACAATTTGTGCCTTCATTCCACATAATGGTAAAACTTGTCCTGTATTACATACATAAACACAGAAACAAAGCAAATGTATTCATAAGGGCTTCTATAGGCAACAAGTTATAAGTAAAGATTTGATGATGAGTGGAATTCTTAAACAAAATTCAAACTCTGTGAGTAACTCTGATGGAACTAGTATGGCCACCATGGTTGAGGTGTCGCAATAATTGTTTCGGTAAGAAAAGAGTATATAATAATTTCCTTTTGATTCAATCACGATCCTATTCAATTGTAGCTCAGAAAAGGAAGCGTAAAATAGAAAACCGAACCTTGATTTGGTTATTAATCTGTTGGAGTATTTCACTGTTGAAAAGCAAAGTGGGGGACCTTTGATCAATATTAATTCCATTCAGGTGGTACGTTATCTATTGTCCCTTGCATCTAACGTTATTTCATTTCAGTATAATTATTACAGAAAGTCACCGGTGCACTAAATATTAGCGTTAAAACAGTTTCGGGTACCAAAATTCATAAGAGAACAATGCAATCTTAGTAGTCCAGGCAAATCAAGACCACGTGCAATACCCAAAACTACAGACTTGGCCGAACCAATCAAAATTACAGTTCGAGACACTGTGTACAAAATATACAACGACAGTGAGTAATTATGATTTATTTTATGTTTAATATTAATTAATGTTACATGCTTGTAGAAAAGCATGTGACAATCGCTACTTTGAATAGAGAATTAAGGGAGAGATATATTGTAAATGTACAAATATTGCTGCTTTAAGAACTCGGTACGACGGATATTTGAATATTTTCGAAGGGAAGTGCAAGGAAATCATGGCAAGCGGAGAACGTCAGAAGTGTTCGGCGACCTCAGGGGTTTGATGGGAAACGTTTTATTGTTTTGCATGCTAGTAATGGCAATGGGTTTATTGAAAATGCCAGTTTAATATTCTCAACCAAGTCGGCCCTGTTGGACTATCATGGGTCAATGAGCAGTGACCTGTTTACGAAGTGGTGTATAGAAAAGCTAACACCGAATTTACATGAACCCTCCTTAATTGTAATGAATAACGCATCGTACCACAGTGTTTTGTTGAAAAAGCAGCCCGTGTCTTCTTGGAAAAAGACAGATATTTGTGATTGGTTGAACAAGAATAATATACCACACAACGCAAGTATGTTTATTAGCGAATTGCTACAATTAGCGAAGGAGCATAAGAAACCAAAGCAGTACGTGATTGGCCAGCTATTGCAAAAAAATGGCCATGAGGTTTTACGTCTCCCACCGTATCACTGTCAATTCAATACCATCGAGTTAATTTGACCAACACATCGCTGAAACTAATTTCAGTGATAGCGAAGTCTTACGGACATTGGAAAGGTCTTTACAAAAGTGTTCACCAGAAGAATGGAGAAAATGTACTGCACATACAAATTAAATAATTCAAGAGTGGTTTCATCGAGAAGTGATTCTGGATGATATACCCCAAATTGTAATACAACTCACTGAAGAATCAGACAGTGAAAGTCATTTATTAAGTGATAGGGGATAATAATTTTACTTATGTATCATTTCATGCGTTTGCTATTGGCGAGAACCAAACACACTACACAAGAAACTGCCACACGGCTACATCAACCAGGACAGGAAATCAGTGCCCAAAAGACTAAATTCATGCAATGGTAAATAGAAATCCCACGTAGACGGCCGCAAGATATTGTTATAGATAGAAAATTCTTTGAGCAGGTTTACGAATTTAAATATCTTGAAACTATAACAACACGCGATAACGACATATCAACAGAAATAAAACGAAGAATTATGAATGCAAACAAATGCCTCTTCCGCCTAAATAAGCTATTGACATCAAAAGCCGCTATAAAAAAATGCTATGTACAGTTAATGGTTCGCTGCGACAAACCAGCCTATGGGCTGACATACATCATATGAAATCGGTACGCTATCAAAGTTAAGCAACGCAGGCCCGGGTTGCTACTAGAATGAGTGGCCCGTTTAGTGGTACATCAGCAATCGGCCGTCCTTTGGAGGTCACGTCAAAACTGTCAGTCCCGGGTACCACTTTGGAGCTAGTCGTTAGGTCAAGTCAGAAGCGCTAGCGCAAAACAAAGCATTGCGATGACCCCAGCGGGTGCTGACGCAATGTGATTTCTGTCCAGTGCTCTGAATGTCAACGTGAAGAATTGAAGTGAAGCTATTCTAAGCAATTAGTGATACCAGGTACAGAAGTGTATAGAAAATAAACGTACATGTTTACCAGCATAGCCAGTAAACTTGGGCCAATGTTAAGCAGCATTCAGGCTTGGTGTGCTGAACAGAATGGGCGACCCAATTAGTGATACAAACACAGTGACTGACCGTGTTTCGGGGGACGGGGGGAGCACGAAGAAGCTCCCGGTACGGGCTACCACTACAGTTGTAAACCTGACTGACATTAGGCATCACCACCACTACACAAAGAATTAGGTGTCATAAGAAAATATTACTCATATTATAGAAATGTATACTCATAATCCCATAACATTGATTTTAGAGGATGTAACGCTGCAATGACAACAATCGTAGTGCAGCATGTAGACAAACACTAGTTACAAACCGCAATCTTTGTATGATAGCTTTCAAACTTTCGTTAAGTCCGAACCTACGCTGAAGAACTTCCGCAAAGATCGAACCTTTGCCACATATGTATCAGTTCGTGAAAATTCAGAAATTTTGGGGTTTGCAGCGCTTGCCAGCAGCTAGTGCTCACATAGAGCGGCACATAGTCAAGAAGATGCATGTGCATCTCTGTAGAGTCTGTATGGCCATTTAGTCCAGGTCATGTTGCCGTGAAAGTGTTTCTCACTTCTGCAAAATGATCGTCATAATGAAATATTTAAGAAGTTCGGAGAATTATTCCAAGTATAAGGCGTACCTCTAGCACCACAATCGTGTACTGATAGATGTGCCAGCATTGCTTGTTCCCCAAAGAACATTTCAGGACGGTGGTAAAAAATACATTCTAAATTAGTAAGGAATATATTATCTGTAAATTAGACTAAATGGTATTGTACTACAACCATTGACTTACGAATTTTTGGATCGTCGGGAGGTTCGTCGTTGGTCTATGCTGATGATGATATCACCATCCTTGGGAGAACCAAACACACTACAGAAGAAACTGCCACACGGCTAAATCAACCAGGACACGAAATCAGTGCTCAAAAGACTAAATTCATGCAATTATAAAGAGAAATCCCACGTAGATGCCCACCCGCCGGAGATACTGTTATAGATAGAAAATTCTTTGAGCAGGTTAACGAATTTAAATATCTTGGAACTATAAGCATGTTCAAAAATTCAGCAGCAGGCAGAGAGACAATTCTTACTCCATTTCAACATGTTCATGCGTTGAACTGCGGTAAGATATGGCGATGACAAAAGTGCACTTTTTAAAGGCAATCCTTACTCGAATGCAAAGCCTGCTAGGCAAACACGCGCGTCGGCATACAGCGCACTTGACGGTAAAGTTATAAGTATATAACATAACCTTTCAATAACCTTAGCGCATCAAGCCGTCTGTCTTTAAGGCCCCTTAGGAGAGCTGATGGATTTCTTGTTTGCGCCTTTTAGAAATTAATATAGGCAACTCGTAACACCTACCCCATTACAATTCTAACGTTCTAAAACAGAATTCACGATGACGACAACAGCTTATGACCCTTTTATCTCTTTATCTATAGTTGTCGCCTGGGGAATTCTACCTGCCTATTCTTCTTTCTGGGATAACGAGTAAATATATTTATGACTAAACAGCGGAACTAGAATCTTTAGTCTGGTGTATTTTGTATGCCAAATTTTGTCTGTATACAACGTAAACTATTTTTCAACTCGTTCTAGCATGCTTATTAATTATAACAGAAAAATAGTGTTGGAATATTTTGCATTCCGTAATAAGGCGTACATAAATTTATAATTCCGCAATATGCCGATGGGCCCATAATTAAATATCAAGTGATCAAATTTAAAGACAAAAATCATGCCTGAGCTAGATTCACCTCTCAACGCCTAACCGCTAGCAACTTCAACTTTAAAAATTTAAATAGCAAAGTACCCCTGCATTTTTTTAAATGTTGATGTTGTATTTCTTAATTTTTCAAAACCCATCGCAATGTTTACAGAACGTACTGAGAACGATAAACTTCAATTATTTTTACCACTAATTGCTAGAGGCGTACCAAGGCCTGCTCGAATATTGGCACTTTCATTTGAATACATTTTGGTAAATATCTCCGTAATTTATTAACCGGTTTAGAAAAACTTTTTACTTATTGCATTCAACATAAAGAAAGCTATCAGATGAGGTATCAGAAGGGGTACTTTGCTATTTGAATTTTTAAAATTGAAGTTGATAGCGCCTAGGGGTTGAGGGGTGGGGGTTTGAAAATTACATCTCTAAATGATAATTTAAAATTAAAAATCGACGTGTCCGAGCATTTTTCTGAAATATTTTTCTCAACGATTTTATAGAATTTATCCGTTACTTTTGGGAAGCACTGTATATAGTTTATAAAAATATACACTGTGTCCGTAAAGTATGGAACAAATTCATTTTTAGCTAAACAGGCCATTTTAAGAAATAATCCCGAAACACGTCGATTTTTGATTTTAATTTACCGTATTTTAAAATAATATTCTAATATACAGGGTGAATTACTTTCGAG
>JABXWE010000267.1:0-16593 GCA_014611495.1 Limonius californicus | reverse complement strand
ACGTAATGATGGCTTACTTTAGCGAAAAAGCTAAAACTATGAATTCTGCTACACTTTGGTCGGTGTACTCAATGCTACGATCTGTATTAACTGTAAGAAACAATATTGACATCAGCCAATATACGAAGTTAATCGCATACCTAAAACGCCAATCTGTAGGATACAAACCAAAAAAATCAAGAACTTTCACCAAAGAAGAATTGTTCAAATTCCTCTATGAAGCGCCAGATGAAATATTTTTAATGAAAAAGGTAAATAACACTACTCATTACTCTGTAAATATTAATAAGCTATTTTATTGACAGGTAGTATTAATTATGGGAGTTTTCGGTGCATGTAGACGAGATGAACTTGTGAAAATGACCATAGAAGACATTGAAGACAAAGATTCGCTATTAATAGTAAAAATTCCCGACTCAAAAACAAGAAAAAGTCGTGTCTTTACTGTTACTAATAGTGAAGAACTTGATTTTTTATCATTCTACAGAAGGTATGTTGCGTTGAGACCATCAGATTACGACACCCCATATCGTCTATTTCTACGATATTGTAACGGAAAATGCTCTAAACAAGTAGTGGGAATGAATATAATTGGAAAAATACCCTGTGAAATCGCCCAGTATTTGAATTTATCAGATTATAAATTATATACAGGTCACAGTTTTCGTCGCACGTCAGCTACTCTTCTAATTAATGGAGGAGGTGATATCATCCAACTGAAACGTCATGGAGGTTGGAAAAGTTCTTCTACAGCCGAGGGATACATTGAAGAAAGCATTAATAATAAAATTGAAACGGCACAGAAAATCTTGGGTAAAGGTGAATCATCTAAAGTGCAAATTGTTGAATCAGTAACAATGGCGGAACATACAATTTCAAACTCATCTAGACTTTCTTCATCGTCTGGAATTGTCATAAAAAATTGTAAGAACTGTACTTTTAATTTTCATTCCTCAAATTAAATAAATTTTTGGAAATATGTGAACTCTCGATTGTAGAAAAAATCTTGTGTGTAATTCAAGCGCAAATTCATTGTCGATTTCAAGAGATTGCCGCGCTCCTTCGTCGCGCGGCAACTGTCTCTTTCAATCGACAATATATCATTTTGCGCTCTTAATACACAAATAGCTATATCCGATTCGGGAGAAAGAATAGTGTATTTCGAAAATTTCTCGCTTTTGTACGTTTTATATATTTATGGGGCTGTCGATCTAGTTGGGTTTCCTTTCATTGGCGGAGGTGAAACGATATTGATTTCACCACAAAAAGTTTCAAACTCTTTTTAAACAGCTTGTAGGTAAAGCAGATATGTTTGAATGTATTTCCGCGGAAAAGCATTTCCATTATTTTGTGAATGAAAGTAATGGCTTTTCATTATATGAGAAATGCACCGGAACCGCCACAAATTGAAGTTTTAAATGCGTTTTTTTATTATGCGACCTCCTGCTGCATGCAATTTCCTGTTATGTAACCTGTAGCACAACAAAGTTGTTTTATTTTCTCTCATGAATTTAAAATGTAATGTCACGGTTAACTGATTTTCTTAATATTATAACTATCTTCAAAGTGGAAATGTATTACGTGTTGCAACCCCTCTTCGCTTGCAAGTACTAACTGCATTCTTAAGCTACGCTGCACGTTTTGTTTAGTAATTTCTTTGAAAAAATTAATGCAGCAAACTGTGCACAGGCGTGTTCAAAATACCTCTAGTTTTGGTAATCTATCACCCCGTTCAATATTTTTTTCGATTTTGCATTCTTCTATTCACTTAACGAAAAACTTGGCCATTTTGAAATATTTTGACACTACGTTTAAGGATCAATACTTATGGTGATAGTTTTAACATAATTATCCTAAATACGCCACAAGCGACAACCATCGCACGATTTTCTGAATTTTCTGTTACGAAATGCTACATCACAGGTATAGCCAACGGCTAGACAAAGATTTACCTCCAACTAATTCTAGCAGTATGGAAAAATTTATTATTGATATTTGATATTTTTTATTATATTTTAATGAGGGTTCTCCCAATTAAATGACATTATTTGATTGCCTTAATGAAACAAATCTCCAGGCCAATCAGGGATTAATACAGTTTGAACTAAATATAATAATGTGTAGCTGACATTCTCATTATTTTAATTATTTCCGATTAAGGATCTCCATTGCAGAATACGAAGTAATAAAACAATACTAAATGTGCACGACGTTATCTGAGGCAGTACGTTTTTTCAGCAAGCTATAGTAAACAAACATTTCGAAAAAAAAGATTTCGTTCGGCCAGTTTTTAGTCGGTAACAAACGCGAATAAGTTATTAAAATACATCCGAGAGTTTTTTGGTTTTCATTCACGCCATTGCGAACCTTGCGTTTGAGTAAAATGAAAACTAATTTTCGTAATTAAAATCATTGTTAATTATTTACTACTGTGTCTATGTCTACGCCATGTAAGTATTTCCTGCGCAAGTGTCACATAATTATCTAAATGTTTCTAGTTTTGAACAAAGATGTTCCGACCGATACGTTTACGCTGTAAATGACGGTGGGTCCGGATAGACTGACGATTATGTACGCGGAAAGCATCTACGGTCGCTGGCATTGAAGTAACGCAAAGTTGAGACACGAAGAAGAGATATGGAATTAACTTTACCTAGTTTGACGTGTTCATATATAGATTCTACGGTGGCTGACATTGATATAACGAAAAGTTGAGACACGATCCTGAATTAGGTTTACTTAATTTACCGTGTTCGTATCTAGCCTCTACGTTCGCTAGCATTGAAGTAACGAAAAGTTGAGACACGAAGAAGAGATCCTGAATTAGGTTTACTTAATTTACCGTGTACGTACTAGCCTCTGCGGTCGCTGGCGTTGATGTAATGAAACGTTGAAACACAACGAAGAGATACGGAATTAATATTACCTACTTTAACTTGTGTATCTACCCTCTACGTTCGCTGGCGTTGATGTAACGAATCGTTGAGACACAAGAAAGAGATACGAAATTAATTTTACCAAATTTGACGTGTTCATATCAAGCCTGTACGTTCGCTAGTGTTGATGTAACAAAACCTTGGGAGACAAAGGACAGATACGGAATTAAATTTACCTAATTTGACTTGTTCATATCTAACCTCTACGGTCGCTGGCGCTGAGGTAACGAAAAGTTGAGACACCAAGAAGAGATACGGAATAAGGTTTACTTAATTTACCTGTTCATATCTAGCCTCTACGTTCGCTGGCGTTAATGTAACGAAAGTTTGAGACACAAAGAATAGATACGGAATTAAATTTACCTAATTTTACTTGTGTATATGTAGCCTCTACGTACGCTGACGTTGATGTAACGAAACGCCGAGACACAAAGAAGAGATACGGAATCAATTTTACCTAATTTGATTTGGTCTTATCCAGTCTTTACGTTCGCTGGCGTTGATGTAACGAAAGGTTAACACACGAAGAAAAGATACGGAATTAACTTATAGATATACAGATTTTTAAACTTTTTGAAATGACTGGCGTATAATGAGTTCAAAATGATTAATATCTGGGTTGATTATTTTATTGAAAAACTTTTGATTTAACAGGAATTTTTCTCAAAAATGGGCTCGTTCACTAAAACAGAATCTTTAATGTTAATATCGCATTTATTTAAGAATGCATATTAAATTTTAGTGATGACAGTTTAAGATTTCCTATTACATTTAAGGAGCCACTGTTATGAGAAAATTTTATTATAATTTAAAAAACTGCAGACGCCGTTTCGGCAAACCGGAAATACTTCACCAATGTTTAAAATAAAGGTATGACGGTGTTTTAAATGAAAATAATTCATTTGATCTAGTTCATTTTAATGTCGACTATTATTAAATTTAGCACAACACTTAACTCTGTTTGATTTTTGTATATGCTTTTCGACTTTCATAATCGTTTTTGTCGAATTGCATAGGTCAGTCTTCACTACGCTGGCGCAGAGTAAGTGATGCACTAAGCGAGAGGTACATAGTGCTATAAGTTTTTAAGAGAAGGCTATAGAACTTGCGAATTTTTATGCGAAAGGTCATACACATATTTTTATCAAAAAATCATGTACGAAAGTGTAACGACAGAAAATGCTTAACATTCCAAGAAATGCAGCACCGCAAGTATATCAATGGCTTGGGTCAAGTGGGCTGAGAAATTACGTCAGAAACACCCCCAGCTATCGGTCTGTTTGGATCTAAGAACATAGCAACCAATTGCAGACCCTCTCCAAAATTCCCAGCTCGTACAGTTTAATATGTCAACGTTGTTCATATACTTCGTTATTTTGTTGTTCATGTCAAAATATAATGCAAATTAACTGAAATTACATCCCATCCGTGATGTGGTGGTTGGCTTTCTTGACCAAACGTCGATTATGGCTTGGCTACAACACCCAGTACTAGGACGCACCATATAAAAATCTTGTGCTTCAACCCGCCCGCCACACGCAATTCCCCAACCCGATTGGCAAGCGTGGGATCTTAATGCTAAAAACATTCTCTGGAATTTCTGTTCGAATTGGACGTTAAATTGTAGTTCCTTTATCTTTCAGTTTTAGCGCTCAGGAGAAACTCGCGGCAAAGAAGAGGCCGATGGCAATGGAACGGAAAGGGAATTTGATATTCAATAATAATATTTTAAACCGAAACATTTGTTTCTATTTGAAAATTCTCTTATTTGCGTTGTCTATTCGAAATAAGAGAGCTGGGAAATTATTTTTCTTCTTCTTTTACGTCTAGCACACAAAATTTCGTATAATTTCAAAGGTAAATTGTAAAAACAAAAAGATTTTGCATACGTGTTAAATTCTTATTCTGGCAAAACAATGTATATTGACGGGTACATACAAAATTAGGTTAGAGAAACTTGTTTTGTATCTCGTTTACGTGAAAGCAACGCAAATTCAATGAGACACCGAGTAGAAAAATATTTAAAAAACGGCTTCGGTGGAAGAAATATTCTTAGCTGATTGTGAGGTTATGTCTGAGCTTATGTGAGCAATTTTTTGATTGGCTTAAAGCGAGTTGAAATCTTGGGAACATTAACAAAGTTCCATACAGCCCACAAGTGCGCTAATTTAGTAAATTAAAAACTAAATTTATTTTAAGAAACTGTTAATATTTCACGAAAAAATACCCATAGGTAATTGATATTATTCAATATTTGTGATAATCAATAAGTAATAATGGTAACAGGCTGTTATAGCACAGAACATTAATCAACTTTTGTTACAAAACGCAAAATACAAATAATATTAGTGGCAGATAGCAAACGTATCTACATACCTACTTTAGTTATTACCCACTACAATTAAAATAGTTGGAATTTGTTTTAAATGGAATTGATATAGTGGGAATTTAATTTTGATATATTTTATTATAATGTTTCATTAAACTATGCAGAAAATGTGCGAACCCATTTTAGGTTTAATCGTATATGACAGTTACAAGCATCCATTTACCTCAGCTGTATTTTTCTATAGTGTGTTATGTTGTCCCTCTTGCGTTAATAATACAATAAACCCAGGTGTTTCCTACCGCACTTGGCAGGTTCCTTTGGGATCGATTGTCGGCGGCAGCGAGAATTTTTTCGCTGCCTCTGAAAACCTCTTAATACATTTCAGTGTTAAATTCTTTATTCTAAGGTTACAACTTTAACAGTATTAAATAGTTACTACTTAAATGTTACTCTTACTGAATACTGACAAAAATGCAGTGGCAGAAATATGGAAAACAATTCTAGTTTCGTGGTTTTTCCGACATTATTTTGAAAAGTAAAAATAACTATTTAATAAAACATACAAGTCACTTCCCTAGGAAAGATAGCCACTGTACGTCCTGACAGCTGTCATCATCAGACGAAACTTTACGAACTTTTCTTGTAGTAAGTTTGCTTCTTCTAGCTTTGTATCTTGACAGCTTTGTGAAAAATACAAGAATATATGCAGAAAACACGGCCGCCAACCCAATGTTGTTTTCCTTTACTGAAAGAAAAATAATGTATACTTCACTTTGTACTAATATATTTAGTTTATGTAAGCTAACGGGGAAAATAGGTTGAAAACTACAAAGAATAGAAGTTGCAAAATATTTAAGTATTTAAAGGAGTATTTGCAATGCACACGTCAATTTATTATATCACTTTATTTATTACTAGTAAGATATTTATACAGCCCCCCTACAAAACAAAATCAGATCCAAAATAAGTATTATTAAACAAGGGTGATCTTGAATACCTTGAAAATATCTACAATTTAACTAATCATACTAATTAGTCATGAGAGTAACTTTAGAAAGGATAATGAACTATAACACTGTGAAACAATATTTGATTCTAATACTAAGACAACTAAAGCTATATGTTGATGTCTCCTAGCCGCTAAAAGTAAACCTGCCTCGGCAATTTGCGTTTGAAAAAAGAAATTTTCTGAAAAAAATGAAAATTTCAAGTGAAGGTTTTCGTCGAATGCTTTTTACGATTTTAGTAAAGGCCTAACTCACACTACAATGCATAGAATAGCTTCGTTCAACTTTTGGCAATGAAGCGCCATCAGAAAAGACTGTTTACAATTGGTTTCCGATTGATTCCGCCTAATTTGATCGAGCTCAAAAAAAAACGTGGTAATTTATGTAAGGAATTGCTTAAAAAATTCGACCTACGAACTGCAAAATCCGTATACAACATTTTAACAGGTGACGAAACTTGGATATATTTGTATGAACCGGAAACTAAGCAACAATCCACTGCTTGGGTTTTCCAATATGAAACGAATCCCACAAAAGTTGTTCGTTCACGAAGCACTTCCATCGATCGAAGATCGAAGAACAGTTAACGCTGAATGATATACAACAATTTGTTTGGCAGAAGTCATCGACGAAATCAGGAGAAACAACCGCGAGCACGTCAAACAATTGGTTATTTGAAGGAGAAAAACATCGAATTAATGCCTCACTGCCCGTATTCAGCTAATTTATCGCCTAACGACTTCTTTGTGTTCCCGAATATCACACAAAAAACGCGTGGACAGCGATTTTCATCACCTGAAGAAGCTGTTGAAACCTTCAAAAACCATGTTTTTGAGATACCAACTTCAGAGTGGAAAAAATGTTTCGAGAATCGGTTTGAACGCATGCAAAAGCGTATAAATCTTAAAAGCAAATATTTTGAAAACCAATAAAACAGTATGTTCCAAAAAATATTTTACTTTCCTAGTTTTTGTAAAAATTTAAAGACTTGTATTCCAAAAAGTGGGGTTTCAAAAGTGATGAATATAGAAAAGAAAATCGATACTCCTTTACAAATCAGAGAATATCCTATTTGTGCTTCCCGACCAGTCGCAGCAAAGAATTATCTCAGTCAGATTTCAGTACTCAGGTTGCTGAGAAATGAATAGTATCATCCTTGTCCAAGAGCTCAATGAAGACGATCCTCATCGACGTCTGCAATTTCGGGAAATATTTATAATGATTCACTTTCTTCAAGTTAATAAACGTTTCCATCATCACATCCTCTTTACGGATAAAGCAAGTTTTTTCTGGAATGGAACAGTTAACCGTCAGAACTACAGGTAATATAGTAGGGAAAATCCTCATTGGATGGTTGAGGCACCCACCCAACATCTACAAAAAGTAAACATCTGGGCTGGAATAGTGGATATTAGAATAATAGGTCCTATTTTCTTTGACGGATACCTTATTGGAGAAAGGTGTTTACAGTTTTTCCAAAATGACTTTATTCCAGAACTTACGATACTTTATCCAAACCTAGATAATGCAGATGTCCCAAATAATGCCCTTTGGTATCAACAAGCTGACGCACCACTACATTATGCGCGTCCTGTCCGCGACTTTTTGATTCATTGTTTGCCTGCAAGGTGGATCGGTAAACGATTTAATCCCTCGATTATTTTTTTATGGGGCTGCTTAAAGTTAGAAGTACTGTCAAGAGGTGAATGGGTGGAATTTTTATCATTTACATTGATACCTGAGGTTGCTTTCTCATTTTAAAATCGATGGCTTATTTTGCTGTTTATTTGTTAATATTTATTTTGGTTATTAATTAAAGTTTCAGTTCCTTCTTTGCATTCTAATAAAAGTGTTTCTAAACATTCGATGATTTATTTCTCGCAAAGTTTTTTTACGTAATATTTGTACTGGCAATTAGACAGTTGAAGGATCTATCGCAATCACGGAAAATAATCAGAGATAGACATTTAAAAATTTAAAAAGAAAATCGGCATCTTCTGAGATTTTTACAAAAAATCATTTGTTTCAGTTTTATTTGCTATGTTCCATTTCATATAATATATCTGTTGTTTCCAGTAAAACCGGAGAAAAATTTTCGTCTGTCAACACTAGCTTGAAAAAATAAAAAAACAGGATACATCGTTATTACTCGGGAATCGTGTGTAATTGGAAAAATGCACTACAAAGGATGGTAATTTTACAGAGGGATCAACTAGTTCTGTGATTGACGCATGGCAACAAATATTATTTTGTCAACGCAATATAAAAGCCTTAAGACGGATGTACGGCTTTTTAACCTTTCTAATGTTATAAACATAAATACATCCACGGTGACAAAATATGGACCCTGGCGTGTCTTTAAAAACTCCAGGAATATAACCCAATGTCATATTTTGCGTTACTCAAAGAGACAGAAGTTAGACTTCACTATGGTACTAATATGTTTAGTTTATTTGAATTTAACGGTGGATAATACGGAATAAAAAGTATTTGGTATCAAAATATTTAAGTAATTAAATGAGTACAGTTATGCTTAGCTTAAATTTTTCTTTCTGCTCCTGCTATTTAGATTTTTGTACATCCCTTTTACAAAACATTATGAGATTCAAAATATTGTTAAGTAAAGGTGATCTTGCATATCTTGGAACTAACTGCATTTTAAGTAATAATTATTATGTGGAAAACGTAGAAATGATAAACTATAATACTATTATTATCGGTATAAAACAATATTTGATTCTAGTACAAAGCCAACAAAATTACACTTTGATGTCTCCTGTCGCCAAAAGTTTACCTGCCTAAAATTGAAGGTACACTGCAATTCCCGAAAATCAATATACAGTTAGTTCCATTTAAAATAGTATATCTGTAATTTCCAGTTAAACGGTAGAAAACTTTCATCTCTAAATACTAACTTGCAAAAATAAAAAAAAAACAGAAAATATTGGGGTTAATAAGATCTCGGGTTTGTGGCTGGGAAAATTTATTATAGTGAACATACAGGGTGTCCCATGACGTGACGCCACTACTTTATTTGCATGTAGGAGAGGTGAAAAGAAGTCGAAACTGAAGAGCGGTCATTTTCTCTAAATCGTCCATTAAAGAAGTTATGGCCTGTTTTAGTTAAATACTGAATCAGCCGAAATAATAAATGATATTAAGTGGTATTTGATACAAACTGTCTACATTATTATGGAAATTATATTATTTACTTGTATGCCAAACAGTAAAGCACTTTAAAGTTGATTTCATTGCTTGTGCCTATTAACAGTGTTGGTAATGTTTACTCTTACAACGTGAGAGTACGCCGATATTCATTACATGTACAGTTTTTGTGATGGAAACTCAGTAGCAATTGCTCGAGAATATGGGTTGAGATTTCTAAATCGGCGACTACCAGACCGACTAGTTTTCCAACGAGTGCACAACCACCTACGTGAACACGGAACTTTCCCGAAACCGTCGACTGCGCGTCCAATACAGCAAGTACTAGACAATGAGGACAAACAACATCCTGCGAGAAATTGATAATAATCCCAGTGCCTCTCTTCGTCGTGTATCTGCACATAAAATACCACGAATACGAGTTTGGAAAACATTAAAATGTCGTTACCGCTGGATAATTCAAAATCCAAACCTACGTAATAGAATTTTATTCACGGATGAGCCAACATTTGCAAGGAATGGATTAATGAACAGAAAGAACAGCCACTCTTGGGATTTGAAGAATCCACACCAAATCACAGTGTCAAATTATCAACATACGTTTTCAGTGAATATCCGGTGTGGAATTATTGCCCCTGCGCACTTTTCGTTACGTCTAATACAATTTTTAAATAACCGTTTTGAAGGACGTGTAATTAGCAGAGGAGAACAGAGCCGCTGGCTCCCAAGATCTCTGGACTTAACTTGTTTAGATTATTTGTGGGGCAATATAAAAGATATGGTATACCAAACACCATCAGAGACTGTTGAAGATCTTAGTAGACGCATTTTTCAGGCAGCAGTACTAATTTGGAATAACAATGATTTGTTACGTAGAGCAACCAGATCTCTCTTAAGAAGAGCAAGAATGTGTCTTGGCAGCAACGGTAACCATTTGAATAATCTTCATAGTGAATTTAAACTAAAATAAAAAATAAATATTAGCTTTTCTGATATTGTAATTATTTAATAAATAATAATTTAAGACTCTGTATTTTAAAAACTGTTTATTTCAGGGCACAACTTCATTAGAATCTTTAATTCAATTTGGTCTAAAGATTGCGTACACGAAGTAATGACTTCACGTCGTGGGTCACCCTTTATTACGGTCATTTTACAGAAGAATCAACTAGTGCTGTGATTAGACTCATGGCAACAAATATCACTTTGTAACTTCAGTGTGAAAGCTTTGAAACGAAAGTTAGGCATATAAATAGATCCACGGTGGCAACAATATGTACCCTGTTTTTACAAAACATACATGATTGTATGCAGAAATTACGATTACTAACCCAATCACGCTTTTTCTTTTTTTTTTTCAAAAAGTAGTAGTTTAGACCTCAGTATGGTACTATATTTAATAAGATTAAGTATTTTTAATAGAACAATAAATGATATGTCGAGAGCTATAAAATCATTTGCTCAACTGATTCCTAGTCACTCGATTAAATTAAAGTTTAGAAGATATAATTGCAGATCATATCTAGGAGTCAAGACGTTAAGCTTTATTTTTATTTTACTGTTTTCCTAAGAATAAAAATAAATGGTTCTGTACAATATATGCATGTCTGTGTGCTTGGGTGTATATGAGTATGAACGCGCACGGTGTTTGTAACGCTTCATATCTCAAAAGCCACTAGATTGCGGTTTATGAAATTTGGCAGTCACTTGATAGCCACCTACAGCCTAAAAAGATTTATTTAGGCTGCAAGTTGTTTGTTTCGACTTCTTTTTAATTTTTGAAGTTGAAATTGGCAAGAACAATTTAATTGTAGTTTTAAAGCCACACTTTTATGCAGACTCAGGAAAACTGAATTGAAAATTCAAAATAACCAAGTAGTGTCTTCCGACGTAACCAAAAATACAAGAAAATTATGTTTAATTTTGAATGATTTAATACCCATAATAAGAACTACATTGTTGCTTTTACATTAATAAATAAGGAAAACGTACTGAAAATCTTAAATGCTTACTGTGACACTATTAGAGTTCCTTGCAATTGATTACAAGTAGATGTCCTCCGTTTCTTAAGCTACGTATAATTTTTAATTACTACTTATAAGCTAAAGCTTTCGATACGCTATATATTAGTGGCTTAGATGTTATGATAAATACTTCTATTGCAAGATCTTATATCTCATATGTAGTCTTTGCTGGTATTCCAAATAGACATCGTTTACAATCTATGTATTAATTATTATTTAGTTACGGTAAGAGCAGGGAAGCTGCTAGTGTAACTACTGTTGCTAATTTTGAAATTAAACAAATTGTATCTAGGAAGCTGTAAATTAAGTACTTGAAATTTAATTGATTATTCCTTCACTTTCATTTTATAAAATTTAAACATTTCAGCTATCAGCTTGCTCTCTGCTTTGTGAAAACTTTGGGGAATCTCAGTATACATTACTAACTAGTAACTTCTCATTTTAATCTACACTGATTTCGCGTATATATTGTTCAAACAGTACCGCGTTTTGTTAGCTATAGTATCCACGCCATTATTTGGCAGAAACAAAATCCTTAATAAATTAGACTTGTGAATGGCCTTTTTCTTATTTAACCAAAGTTGTAATTCTTCTTCTTCATCTACGAGTGCTTTATCTCTTACGAAACGTAGCGATCTTCTCTCCTATGCCTATGTTGCGCGTTTAAAATGCCACAGACATAGAGGACCTAAACGGAGGAGCTAAACGTGGGCTCCGAACCACGGGAATGGTTAACACTTCTACTCCAGAGAAGATTTACTAGGCAGAATACCTCGCTGGTTTGCCACTGTCTTGCAAGGGAGAAGGGCTGTTAAAAATGTTCCGGTACTGGGAATTGAACCCAGGACCTTCGGCGTAGTAGTCTAATGCGCTAAGTTCTATGGTGAGCTTTGCATTTGGAACACCTTATGCACTTTCTTAAATATGCAAACATAGTTTGAAGTATGGGAAAGTCTAAACGTTACTCATTCTTTAAATTGTGAATGTGGGTGCACCGTCAAGTTGTAAATATTTATGATAAAATGAAGTCTTGGTTGTTGTTCTGAGTTTTCTAATATTTCTTCAAATATATTGATTAGCGATGCCTGCTAAAGCTGCTCAATATCAATTGCTGAAAATAAACCGCCCAACTTGAAAGTTTAGGTTTCTTCTTGTTGTCATATGGAATATTAAATATTCAAAAATCTGTCGTCACGTGCTTAAAAAGAATAATAGAAGCTTTTAAAGAAACCTTAGTAAACTTGTTGGTATTGTTATTGAGCCGCTTAATCTTCCTCAGTATAAATTATTTATAAGTGAAGGCATGACGGCTAATTCGATATAAACCGACTCAGCTTAACAGTAAATAAAAATTTAATCCGAGTTGAGTTACAGCTTTATTTCAGCAGCAGGACATAAATTTGCACTTTAAACATAAAATGCTTGCAATAAAATCAGCAATTATTTTATTCTGAAATTCGGAATTATAAATAAGACGCCGTAAAGGATTTGACAACAAGGGAGCGGATTAACCCTCCCTTTAATGCTAGATACATTCGATAACGAATCAATTCTATCTAAATTCTAATGTGCTCGTTTCTATGCTAGTGCACTATTCGGAGGGTGAATTTACGGGATTAGGGAAACGGGTGCAGGGGGCGTGTCAGTGCGTGATGACATCATCATTGCGACATTAATTATGAAAGCGTCGAGACGCAAAACGGCATGATGAAGTGGGCGTCAAACATACCGCGGAAATTGTTGTCTGTGGCTCCTCCTGATCCGGACCTTCCCAAAATTGCTCGAATTTTTATATAAGCGTAATTTTTGTAATTTCCTTTCGATTTTTTTAGCCTTTTCCTGTTAAATCTCTTAATTCTGGGGAGGACTAACTAATAAAATTGAATCCTGAAGATTCCCACAATAAGTGCTGGAAATTTCTAGCCGGTTGAACACACAGGCAAAGAAGTGCTTGTAGTGCGACGCCTTGCTCACTTAACAAGTCACTTCAGTGCAGCAAAGTGTGGGTAGTTAATTTAAAAATTATTTGAAAGCACTTTCCTAACGAAATTCAATTTATTTTTAGTTGACTGTTCCCACACTATGCTGGGAAGTACTCGTACTTTAAATATTCAAGAGTGCACGTATTGTATACAAAGCATGCACCACAGAAGGCCCCCAGTTATTATAAGTTTTGAATTTTCTCTCCGACGCCACATTATGGCACAGTATCACGGGATGGACTCCAGTGTAATTAAATTACATCGCTGTTTCATGTAAAAGACACACAAAATGTGCTGTCTAAACTCTGAACCGCAACGCGATAATATTATCACCAGGAGGATAAGATAACAGACATAATTCTCCTTTTCCGTTTTTATCCAATTTAATATGTTTTGCCGACGATATTTTTTTAAGTTATCTGTTCAAACTCCTGCTAATTAAACATGTAGTAAAATATTTGTAGGTTAAACAATATTGAAATAACCACGTTCTTAACTATAGTAAAAAATCGCAATTAATGTTTCCACAAGGAAATGAACGAAAATAGTGCCAGTTCGGCATACTTCACTCAATACCATCAAGATCATACTTTTACATCACGTACAATGTATATTTATCAAGTGTCCCAGAAGAAGATGCTAAAAAACTAATTTTACGCAAGGTTTAACTAGTGCTCTGACCAGGCGTTGCTAAATGTGATTTACCCCAAATGGCATTACGACGGAGCCCATGTTAAGTTGTAGGTCCCCTAAGTCTGTGGCACTTTAAACACGCAACAAAGGCATAGCGGAGAAAGTCGCTACGTCTCCTAAGAGAAGAGCACTCGAAGAAGAAGAATGAACTGAAATTTGAGAATTTAGCGCGGAGACACTGAAATCAGTCTATTTTGAGTACACCAAGAATTAATTACTTTATTTCATGTTAATTACGTTACGTTTATCCAACGACAATATGCCGTAACCCTCAAATAGTTAAATTGACTGTGTGCTATGGTTAGGAAGACATCTTTATACAGCTTCCTGCAAAACGCTGTATCTCACAAGTTAATTAACTCTGCTCCATGTTTGCTATTTCTAATACGTTGTAATCCCACTATATTCGAATATAACACGAAAATGTGGCGATCTCTCGATAAAATAATGGTGTGCCATATATTGCCGTTGAATGAAGGATTATACGTTTATTTTATATTATACTTACAACGTTTAAATTTTACGGGACCGATGTTTGGCTCGTCATGCAGGTTATTGGTACTTCGTTACATATTTACAGTGAGGTCCTTAATATTTCTTTTTTATTTATGTTTAAATTTTCGAGCTCCGTATTTTTATTTTCTTTTAATAAATATTGTTTTAAATTGTAAAAATATCTGAAACTCTGCTATTTCCAGAGTTTTAAAAATAGTGTCATTTGTACGACGACGCTTTTCTACAAAGAAGTTGTTCTATTGGTATAACATAAGCCACCGCTATCTAATACTCTCTAAATTTATTGTGCATGTTTAACGAATTCATAATTCTTACATTTGGCGGTGTTTTATAACACAATGTAACAAATTTTCAGTTAATTTATCTTCATTGTTTGATGTTCCTTTATATATTTGAATATGACATTAATTTCTCTGTTGCATTAACGGTTCGGCCGGAAAATGAAAAAAAAAACAATTGCACATTTTAACGGATATTTCCGTAACCAAGAAATACATTTTTACGACTACATCAACAACAACAACAATAATAATAATAACAATAACAACAATAGTAGATTTCTCTTTTGGTAGAAGTATGAAACAATGTAAACACTTTTTAAACCAATCAAAATTGAGCAATAGAGCGTAGTTTTTCGTCATCACGTAATAAACACCAGATGTAATCACCCATCACAGCTGCATGCCACTTGCTCTGGTGTCTCTTCTTCATTGCTAGAATGTCATGATGGAACGTTCGCCTTGCTCTTCCCTAATATCCCCTAAATTTGGTCTAAAATGGTCCAGGTATGAATGTAGGTAATGCAGCTTTATCGACATTCTGCATTTCATCTTTGCATACTCTACAATCAAGTTGTCTACTAGTTCTTTGTAATTATCACTCTTGTTGTTGTCCAAAAATCCATGAAAAATATGCCTAAAGGTTCCCCCTGCACGTTGTTCAACAGCAGACCTTTTTCCCCCAACTCCTTACATGCTAACATAACTTGAAGCTGTAGTCCAATAAATATACCAGTTGATATTTTTGCAACTGGCAGGTTTGGAAACATTTGTCGAATGTGCTGGAACACTGCACCAGCTGGATCTAATGCCTTGACAAATTGCTTCGCAAGACCCAGTTAAATGTGGAGAGGTGGGTAGCAAGATGTTTTCTACAGGTATCAAAGCTTGATTAATGACATTGTGTGCGCCAGGCTTCAAATCTTGTCTGACTGGCCATTCTCTTTTCACAAAATATCCGATTACAGCGCTCTAATGTCCCACATACAAAGAAAGCATAAATACTACATGAGAACCGCTTTGCAACCCAAGAAGAATTCTTAGCGTCTTAAAGGCACCACATGCATCCCATTGGTAACGGTTATAATTGATCTTCAGTATCAAATTAACGATTCAATATTCCCCCTTTGGATGGACTGGGATTGATGGAAAGCGGTTTCCATTATGGAGCAAAACAGCTTTGAGGCTTCCTATCGAGCTGTCGATAAATAACCGCCACTTTTCATGATTGTACACATAGCATGATGCAAAAGCTTCATGCCTCTTTCGGTAATTCGATGTCTTACATCTTTTTTTTTTGGTGGAGGGGAAACCTTCAAAAGGGTCCCTGCGGGATGATCTCGATTCCGCAGGGGACTGTGGGATTCTTACCCACTAAAACCCCTCCCTGGTTTAGTAGAGGCCACCCTGGTATCGCCTAGGCATTCCTTCGGGGTGGCTTGTATACCAGTTTTCTTTGCTCTTTCTGCCTCTATCTGTCCTCGCTGTCTTCTTTCTCCTTTGTTTTCATTATATTAGTCAGCATTTGGCTAATTTGGTTCCAATTTTCTTCACTCATCAGCATGGTTTCCACCATATTATCAGCTGTTATTGTTAATTGAAGCTGGTTTTCTGCTTGGTTCCTTTCGGTAGCCCATCTTTCACATGTAAATATGGTGTGTTG
>JABXWE010000266.1:0-13903 GCA_014611495.1 Limonius californicus | reverse complement strand
CGATATGGCCATCGTTTGCGCTGCAATGATTTCCTTCATTTCCCGCATATAGTCGACATATTCCCGTCTGTCTGACCACTCGCTTTGTTTATGCTTGTGATGACTCGTCTCACCGTTAGGGGCGTTATCGTCGCGCTGCGCAGATTCGTTGCGTTCGTCGCTGTTCACGCTGCTCCCCACCAAGACATCGTCTGTCGTCTGGCTTTTGCTTTTCCCGTCAGCCATTTTGAACACGTTTTTCGTTTTCAGAATGTCCTAGCTCCTGCGTCTTCAGATGTAATCCCGCTTCTGAATTTTGTTGTCGTTAAAACAAGAATACTGTTGAAACATTTATTGAACACAAATACATCAATTCTAACGAAAGAAATCAACACAATATTCTCGTCTTTGTTTCACTTCACTTCCGCGTCTTCATCGCGTCCCGACCTCTCTCCTTCTCCCGCATCCTCGCTCCCGGCTATGCCGAATCGCGCTCTCCCCGCTCCAGGAGCATGCGCGTCCCACACAAATCAGTTGCAACTAAATACTTGCTCATTTTCACATTTTGTTGGGCCACAATTTTTAACTACCTGAACTGTCACACAGTTTGACATACAGGTAAATGTCATTCAAAGCTCATTACAGCTGACTGCAGACGGAATAGCTTTTTTTTCTAGGCTTGTTACAATTGACTTTTTAAAAAATCACTTTGTACTTATGTGGAATAAATATTATTCTAAAGTGAGTATTTAGAGCCGATTAAATGTCAAAAATACGTTGAATCAAATGAGAACAAGTTTAGGGAAAGGCAAAGGATCAAAATACATCTCCGAAAATTGTTCCACTGTAAAATCAGCGTCATTATTATTTGCTTGCATGAAGTTAAATAAATTTCGAAGGATTTTTTAAATATATACAAGGCATCTTAAAAAAAGGTTACGAGAAAATGGTAAATAGGTTTATTTAACAGCGTAACATCTTGTGTAGAATCGATAGTAGTTCAAATGGCACAATTACATGACAAAGTACATAACCTGATTATTTGATAGACCTCATTATTTTACCAGTTATGGGTGTTAAAAAATATTTGATTTTATTAACGCTAATAACACTTTTTCTCTATTACCCTTTTACACAATAAAGGCAAGTAATATTGGTATATCGACTTTATACATTTACATTTTATTGCATTTCAATTGTTTGCCCACCTACCACCCGAAGATATAAAGAGGCAGATAAGGAAAACATCAATTGCTTACTACACAAAAACGTGTGCATAACAACATGGATACAGTATTCGATGTGAGTGAAGATGTAAAACCTAATGTTACCAATGTGACTTTGCTGTCAAATTTTAACAATTCTACATTCGATGTCCGGCTTCAAGCCAAAATCAAAGAAGAATTATATCAGAATGTATTGGAAACGAACGGTAATTTTGCATTATACACCTAAAATCAATTCTAAGTTATATAGTACAAGCAAGTAAATGATAATAAAAGAGGTTTAGGTACATTTCACAAAATTATTGTAAGAAAGTTTCGATATTTCTACAATCCATGCCAATATGATTTAAAGCAACTCTAACAATATGGAAATTTCCATTAAAATTGGCCAAATATTAGTAGATTAATAATTCCAGTAAAACTTAATTAATTCTTAATAGTTATTTATTTAAAACTGTAAAGATCTGGGAGTCTATTTAGAATGATTTTGTGCAATTTAGTTACTTATGTAATATGTAATAACACAAATATAAACATGTACATATGTTACAGTAAAACAGGAAGAGATGCAAATATCGGAATTGCCTTCAGAAGCATTTGATTCTAAGCGTGATGCTAAATATGATATCGATAGCTCCATCAAACTGGAACCATTGCATGAAGAACTAGATATAAAAACTGAAATCCCTACCAACAATGAAGATCATGTAGTAATAGACCCTCCATTGAAGTGCATCGTGCAACAAAGTGTTAAAATTCATACTGGAGAAAAGTTATATAAATGCGATGTATGTAACTATGAAAGTGCATACAAGAATGACTTGCACAGGCATATGAGAACTCATACAGGAGAGAAACCCTTCAAGTGCAATATATGTGACTACGAAAGTGCATACAAGAATAGCTTAAGATCGCATATGAGAACTCATACAGGAGAAAAACCTTTCAAGTGCTATATATGTGACTACGAAAGTGTGCAGAAGAATAACTTGCAATTGCATATGAGCATTCATACAGGCGAGAAACCCTTCAAATGCAATACATGTAATTATGAAAGTGCATACAAGAATAACTTACGATTGCATATGAGAACTCATACAGGAGAAAAACCCTTTAAGTGCAATATATGTGATTACGAAAGTACGCAGAAGATTCAGTTGCAGAGGCATGTGAGCATTCATACCGGAAAGAAACCCTTCAAATGCAATATATGTAACTATGAAAGTGCACAGAAAAATAGCTTACAATTGCATATGAGAACTCATACAGGAGAGAAACCTTTCATGTGCAGTATATGTGACTACGAAAGTGCATACAAGAAAGATTTGCGAAGGCATGTGAGAACTCATACAGGAAAGAAACCCTTCAAGTGCAGTATATGTGACTACGAAAGTGCATACAAGAATGACTTACGAAGGCATATGAATACTCATACAGGAGAGAAACCCTTCAAGTGCAATATATGTGACTACGAAAGTGCACACAAGAATGACTTACGAAGGCATATGAGTATTCATACAGGAGAAAAACCCTTCAAGTGTAATTTATGTGACTTTGAAACTGCACACAAGAAAAGCTTACGATTGCATATGAACACTCACACAGGAAAGAAACCATTCAAGTGTAATTTATGTGACTTTGAAACTGCACACATGAATGGCTTACGATTGCATATAAGAACTCATACAGGAGAGAAACCCTTCAAGTGCAATATATGTGATTACAAAAGTACGCAGAAGATTCACTTGCAAAGGCATATGAGCATTCATACAGGAGAGAAACCTTTCTAGTGCTTTAAATGTGACCATGAATGTGCACGTAATATTACCTCGCAACGACATATAAGAACTCATTCAGGAGAGAACTATACGATTTAATTATAAAATTTATATTTGACAGATTGCAAAGTTTAACTAATAGGATAATTTTATTATGAATAGATATAATTATTTTGCAGCTTCTGTTATGTTAATTGCAATTTTGTTCTTTTGAAAATGTTATTTTGCAGTAGTATTTGTAGGATGTTACATGTTCCTGTAGGGATATTTATAAAAGGATGTTAAAAGTTACTTGTATTTGTTTTAAACTAACCAATCTTGTTTCTACGAAAAACACTATAAGCAATAGTCTGATTCAGGGAGATTCTTTGCGTGTATGTGATTCCTTCTCAATTTGTTTATTTTAATTTATGACCAGATTCAGTTTATAATATCTGTGTTGTTAAATATATAAATTATTAATAATTTAAAGAGAACAAAATGTTTGTTACAAAATATAAAATCTACTTGGTTTAAAAAATTTCCACTTACAATTACGGTATTTATCCGAATATAAGACGAGGATTGTTTCTCACAAATATTAAAAAACAAGAGTGGTCTTATACTTGGACCTTTCAATTGTCAGGCATTTTCGAGCATGATTGGGCACAACATAAGGATCAGCTATACAGTAAGGCCACTTTCCAGATTTTTTTTAAAGAAACTACCAGAAAAAATGGTAAGGAAGGAAAATGAATGGAAAATAGAGAAACAGCAATTAAGTAACAGAATTGACACGCTGAAAGTAATGATGGAAGCACAGGAAAAGCAAAGGAAGAAAAATAATATAATAATAAAGGGACTACCAACAGATAACGACCGCGATACAAAAGAGAAAGTAGAGGCTTTTCTATTCCAGGAAATAGGAAATTAAAGTGGAAGTATCCGAAGCATTTAACCTAGATAAAATTGAAGAAAGAAAAGCTATCATTGCAAAGATATAAACATGGGAACAGAAGCGAGACGTCATGGTGAATAAGAATAAGCTGAAGGGGAGAAAAATAGTTATCGATAACGACCTAACAATGAAGTAAATAAACATTCAACAGGAGGAAAGAACCGGAAATAAAGTAAAAATGGGTTATCATTAAGATAGATGATAAGTGTTGCGAATGGAATCAGAAATATAACGAGCTGAAGTATAAACCCAAAAACCAAACAAAAAAGAAAAATAAACTAAATAGGGATCAGAACCAAGCGATGACAACTGCAAGGAAATGGACAACGATTTCACAGATACAAGAAGGAGCTTTAGCAATAAGCAAGAAACAAAAAAAGAAGAAAAGGAAAGTTATAAAATTGAGAACGTGAAATGTAAGAATTTTATTAATATGCAGAAAAATGATAGAAGTAGCAAGAGAATTCAAAAGATACAAAATAAGTATAGCAGCAATTCAAGAGATTAGATGGGAAGGACAAGGGGAAATTAATAAAGAAGAATTCACAATGCCGTATTCGGGAGAAGCGAAAAGATCGAGAACTGGCACCGCATTTGTAGTCGGAGATAAATTAATGATAAAATACTCCAATTTAAACCAATTAGTGGAAGAATATTGTAGCTGAGAATTAAAAGAAAAATTGCGAATATCTCGATTATAAACATGTATATACACCCACGGAAGAAAAAAGCGAGGCTGAAAAGCTGCTTTCCATGAAGAGATGGATAAACTTAGTGAAGCAACACCGAGGTTTGACACACTGATAGTACTAGGTGACCTTAACGCTGATATTGGGAAAGAGAACTGCTTCCAGGAAGTGTCGGGTAAATACACACCGCATAATCTAACTAATGATAATCAGGCCTATTCCCTAACTCCAAATCGAATAGAGATGAAGCAAATAGAATAGAAATCATGCGATCGAATAGAAGTGGTACCTACCTAACTGGTATTCCGTAACTACTTCTCATTCCGATTGTAGAAATGCTAGAAACCCACGCGATAGAAGTTCAACTCGACAAGCTGGAAGCAGTAGAAATCGTAATTGTCAAATCGGAATGCCCTTGCGCCTGTGCAGTGTAGTGTTTGTTTCCGCCCCTTTACGGCGGTGGCTTGTTTACTTTTAGTATAGGTTAGAATACTGTGAATTAGAATTACCTACTTTGTACTTTTCAATATTAGTTCATTAATATAATATAGTTGAGGCGGCAGTAATGGCATTAATTTAAATTTGGGATTAATTCTTGCTGATGAACTGCAGCAGGAAATTGAAATGTAAGTATAATCAGTTTACTTAACCTATTCAAACTATCTCAAATTTTTGTTTTTTGAAGTTCCAGTGTAGTATAATATTTATTTAACTTTGCAGGCAATTATTTCAGTTAGAAAGAAGGATGTTGCGAGACAGAAGTAATCCTTGTGAAGTTCCCAATGTGAGTTTTAAAAACATGAATCGATTATCAAAGCACTAGCTAGGCACATAATTGATGAAGTCAGTGTTTTTCTAGTAGAATCTCAGAATTTCATAACACAACTATTAAATATTTAACCTTTTCGGAAAATTTCAGTTGAGCGGCATTTCACTCTACAGTCACCAGATTTAACTTCGTTCTTAGGGTTAATGAGATAATAATTGTTTTGCTGAGATTTAAGTTTAGTTGTTTCTGCTAGCACCATCTTTCAATTCAATTAGATTTAGGGCAGTTTGAAATTCCAGAACACCATTTCATGTGTTCCTTCTACTGTAATGACTAAGTTATCAATGTACCCTTGTAAATTGAAGCCACTGCTACTCAATTGTTTTGGGATGCCACAAACAACCACCTACCACTGCAGAAGCGATAATACCCTTCCCAGTGGACAACTCGCCACCAATCGTCGAGATGTTCCTCCTTCTTAGCATGGATTTAATCCAGTTGAAGTTCTTATTTCTGTCCATTTAGTGGCTTCTTGCATACTTTCATAGGAATTGTTGTCGAAAGCTCCCTCTATAATTATGAAAGCACACATAGCCGTCTCTTTTACTGTTAAACTATTCTCAATATTATTTACCAAGCAATGCAAAACGTCAATTGTAGATTTAGAATTTTGGTCAGCAAATTGTTTGGGGTGTGGTGGTTGTCTCTGTAGAGGGTCACCTCTGATATGGTAATCTATTATTTTCTCCGTAGTTTTGAGCAGAAAGGAGGTAAGGGTAATGGGCTGATAGGACTTGGGCTCTTCCGGCTGACATCTGTCTGTCTTTGTCATAAATAGTACGTTTACCTCCCTCCAACTTTGAGCAATGGAACCTAGTGAATTACTGGTTGTACCACATTCGATTAGTATACATTAGAAATCCTAGACCGTATAACGAAAGTCATATGATATAATATGGGAACATATAGATAACTAAATATTAAATGGTACCAAAATATTAAAATGAATGATTAAAATTCCCAGTCATTTGAAAACAACAGACAAAAAAAAGAACCTTTTTGCATAATATGAAACCAAACTGAATTTTTTTATTTCAAACGAATACACTCTAAAATACACAATATAATACGATTTCAAAATACAATAAACTATTTTTTGCTGTTCATTTTTGTAACCAATAATTAAGTATATTTCCAGATTTCCAGAAAACATTAAATTTGTAAAGGCTATGTTCAATATACGTGTCTGTAATTAAGTAATTGCACTTAAAATTTGGTAAAAACGATGCTGTTACGTTCAAATTTCAGAAGGCATCTTCAGAAACGTAACAAAGCTTTTTTGTAAAATTTGTATTAATATTCAATAATTAGGAAATTACGAAAATACTAATCTATTGGCCAAAAATTGTAGCTTTTACTTTCACCATTAGTAAATTTATAGTAATCATAATGCTATAACTAACTATTTGACGTAATTCACATGTAAAATACATGAAGTGTTAGGGTCGACCTTACGGGGGGCGAATAAAAACTACTTAATTTTCAAATTTTAAATACGGTTGCAACGCTTCTGCATTACATGTATGTAGTTCCTGGGTAAACAAACAGCGGATGTGATCAGACTCACTGGCGGCGACAGGCAGGTGACATGTAACAGATAATAAATCACAGACTTACTGATCTGTTAATAAATGTTGGGCTGTTGTACTCACCGGGGGTCCTCCAGCCCCCTGCCCCTGGATTGGAACTCGAACAGGATACGGATGTTCATCTGCCGGCTAACTGCTGTGGCCGCTGTCATTCGTAGTCGTACAGTAATAGCCATTTGTAGGCGTACATTAAGTGCCATTTGTAGGCGTACAGTGCCATTTATAGGCATACAGTAGGTGCCATTTGTAGGCGTACAGTAAGTGCCATTTGTAGGCGTACATTAAGTGCCATTTGTAGGCGTACAGTAAGTGCCATTTGTAGGCGTACATTACGTACCATTTGTAGGCGTACAGTAAGTGCCATTTGTAGGCGTACATTACGTACCATTTGTAGGCGTACAGCAAGTGCCATTTGTAGGCGTACATTACGTACCATTTGTAGGCGTACAGTAAGTGCCATTTGTAGGCGTACATTACGTACCATTTGTAGGCGTACAGTAAGTGCCATTTGTAGGCGTACATTACGTACCATTTGTAGGCGTACAGTAATTACCATCATCATGCATATCTTCTGGTGCACTAATCCTCCAGAGGGATTCAGACCATGGACTAATTCCATGGCCCTTCTCTGTTAGTCACAGGAGTCACGGGGGGGGGAGTCACCCCCTCAATCCCCACATGCGAAGGGGAGAGTATCATTAATGTCCACACCCCCGCGTAAAAATCAGTCGATGCCCTCCTGGCATAAATAATAATAACTCGACGCAGGCACATTTACGATGCATCTCTGCCGACTGATTACCTCCCGAATGATTGCTAGGGGAATAATGATTAATCATGCCACACACATTATCTACTCATATAGCTACTTATATTCACTACGCTACTGTTTCCGGCTATTTACTACTTACATAGACACACCAATCTTGTATCACAAGGATAATAGCATCCAATGCTTGTGAATCACATACATTAAGTAGATAATACGTAACCCTTCGGGTAAACACATATAACACCTCAAGGACGCCACTGCTTATGTTAGCTGATATCGCAATTGCAGCTCATCTTTATATGTAAACACATAGGTGATCACCCTAATAGCGCACCTTGCCTCAGCTTAGAGTATAAACGCATCGCAATCGGTTAGTATGTTCGCAAACGCTATTAATTAGTGATTAAGCCAGACATGCACGCTTAGCGCAGCTAGCTACCCCACTGCCTATTTCAGACTGCCGTCTTTGCCCTTCTTAAGGCTCGACCGCCTCATGTTCCCCGACCTGCACGACCTTTCCTTCGAACCCTTTTAATTATTTTCGGTTGTTATAGATTTAAGTAATATTCATAGCAGGCAAAAACCATTGCCTAACACACCCATAAAATTTTACCTTAAATTTTAAAATTAGCTCCTGTTGAATTTTTTAAAGCGTTTTTTTTAATTAAATAATCCACTAGAATTTCGTTTGGATCTCACAATCTGAAAACATTCCCGCTGTCTAGCAACTGGTTTCATCTAAGTAACAACAATTCGGGTTGCGTTTCAATTTCAGGGAAACTGCTGCGATAATCACAGATACCGTATCACACGCCATAAGGATAATTTGGTTAAATCCAAGGTTAAATCTGTTGCTGCGATCACAGAACTAATGATGTTATAAGGTCCAATTGATGATTCAATAGTAACCATGTATGCACTAGCGAAGCAAACATTGGTTATAAATAAATTACTTTCATTTGATAAACGAGAAAGGCATTTTAAATTCTACCCATTCCCTCAAATGCTAATATTATCTATGTATTTACCATACAAATTTCAGTAAGTGTACACATTATAACTGTACTAAAAGAAAAATATTAATTGGCGGATATGTATAATATACAGTGGGTTCACTTCAAATATCCGATGGATATGAAACTATAAAACATAGTTAACTTATCTGCTCACGGAGTGGTTTGTACATTTGTGCGCAGGCCTTAATGAGGATTATTAAAATACTAAAATGAATGATGCTGCTTCAGCTACAATTCCTTGAAGGGGTTGTTTTTTAAGACGTTTTAGTATTGCTATTTTAGTTTTAAACTTAGCGATTCAATTGTGTAGATCAGTGGTTCTCAACCTGGGGTACGCGAACCCCTGGGGGTTCGCAATGGATCGCTAGAGGGTTCGTGGAAAGAAAATATGTAATGGCGGATATGTACAAGGAATAACTTGTAGCTAAACAAAAAGCACCCACACGAATAAAAATGTGGAACAAGCAGTTCATAAAATACAAAAATTACTCAGATCAAATATCGCAACAGGGTATAGGCGGCGTTTTATTGGCGTACCGTAGCAGCGTAGCTCGTGGACGAGTAAATCTGAGCCTCCAGACAAGTTCAATCACGATCTTCAGAGTATCAGAGAAGATAGAATCTATGACGAAAAAGATTGAGTTTTGGAGTTCTTGTATTCTTCAGGACCAGGCAGAAGTATTCGAGACTTTGCATGACTTTTTGAAAGAAAATGAGTTGCAACTCTCTAATGGCGTTAAACTGCAAATATCTGAACACTTGAAGGGATTAAAATCAGCATTTGCAAGATACTTTCCAAAGCTTGATGAAGGTATTCACTGGATTCAAAATCCCTTTTCTGAAGAGAATTTTCAATCAGCACAGTTGGATGTTGCACAAATAGAAAGTCGGATTGAAATATCTACTGACAGCACATTGAAATCAGCTTTCAAGAAAAATCCTGCCATTAACTTTTGGTTGGACCTCAACGATGAATATGAACGTCTGTGTGACCTAGCAATGAAGGTTTTGTTGCCTTTTCGATCCACTGTATTGGTGGAAAGAGCTTTTTGATCCTACGCTTTCATCAAAAACAAATACAGAAACAAGTTGGATGCTGTCCCAGATATGAGACTGTACTTGTCTTCTTTCGAGCCCATCTTCAAAAAACTGTCTGCAGCAAAGCAAGGACAGGGCTCCATTAATGTGCAAGTGAAAGAAGTGACGAAAGTGTTTACAGTTTACAAAAATCCACTTTTTTTATACAAATAACAAAACTAATGGTCAACAAGTTGAATTTTAAAACATTTTTAGTTAAAAAGTATTTTCTATTAAGATATTAGTGCTGAAATGTAATCGCAAAATATAGTACCTACTCATACTATTTTAATTTCTGTTTATTGTTACCCAAAATTGATTTTTTATTATTGCCTCTAGACTAAAATCTAATCCAGGGGTAAGGGTACGCAATTGGAAAAAGGTTAAGAACCGCTGGTGTAGATCATTAATAAATACATAAATAAATTCGTTTAACGTATACGTGACATGTAGGATATACATTTTTAGTTCATAAAACTGATTTACCTAGGCAAGGATCCACAAAGAAATAAAATAATAATAAAATTACCCCACTCCAGCAAAAAAAAATCAATACTGGATAACTACGGGGAAAATGGTGGGGATTCGAATTTTGTTATTTTTATTTCCACGATCTTACTCTTATAGTTTAGAGAATGAGGAAATGCAGTGGTGTGGTATATTGGTCAAGACAATTTTAGATTGTGTTCAAGTATAGGCTCAGTTGGTAGAGCGCTCGCTTTTTGAGTAAAATGTCGATTCTGTCTTAAGTTCGAAACCGCAGCATTACTGCGGGGCTTATAAAAATATTGTCTCGCAACCCACCACACACAATTTCTCAATCCTGTTTATCATGGTATCTTAATGCTAAAAACCTTCCCTGAAATATCTATTGTTCGTATTCGACCGCTACCCAGTACTGGGACGTGGAAGGCGGTTGATGATAGGCAGCTCGCAGAACGTGAAATAAATTACATTCTGTTCTTTTAATATATTATAACATTTCTCTAATAAAATTCCATTATTTCAGTTCGTTTGAGTAAATTTCTTAAGTATTTGAATATTTTACCATTAATCACATGTACACCCAATCAGTATAAAAGAAAAGATATGCATGATTTGAGCACCATCGTTAGTCCTTAAATGAAGGACAACTGTTTTAATGGTTTTGTTCTAACGTAATATTACCTATTTTAACTATATTCTTACGATGAAAACTGAAAAAATTATCTAATTAAAACAGAAAACAAAGGCAAGATGCTTATATAATTTTATTTTTCAATATCGCCTTTCCCAACTCCAAACCACTTGCTCCATTTTCCCTGTAAGGAGTTATTGTCAACAGACAGAAATAGTCCTCGATGGCCTATTCAAATAATGTTCTGTAGCAAACCGACACCCTCGAATATTACTTTTAGATTTCTCAACAGGAGATCAGACGGTGCCAAATCCTGAGTGTAAGCTGGATGGTCTAGTTCAATAAAGCCACGTTCTTGCAGAATTGGTGAATTTTATCGGATTTTGCACTGTTGACTTGTTATGAAGATGGAGCACATCACGTTGTGATCAATTGGGACGATTTTTAGCAATGATTGATCGCAGCTGCTTAAAGGTGTTATCGTACACCTCTGGACTGTTTGTAGAACGTTTACACATATATTCAACCAAAGGAACACCTTGCATACCTTAAAAGTTGGTTGCAATGAGATGAGTTTTGAAGATTTTGGCGCAAGCATTTTTTTGGGGTAGAGAATCATTATGAACCCATTTCGTAGACCCCAATCTCAGTGATGTGCCCAAGTCTCATTACCGCTTTAAAAAGTAGGGATTAGCTTCCAAATACTTCAAATTTTTCGCCAAACTTGTTGTCTACACGTCAGTATGTCTTACAATTTTTAAAACGCGAATTTAGGATATTTTGAATACTGTGGCCATAGTCAATAGGGACTATTAAACAACGATCCTTTGTTGCATATTTCAACAGTTGTCGCCCCTGCAGATCTTCCACTTCTGGAATTATCCCCTGTAGATTTTTGTCCCAAATGATATTGTTTTGACCATAATTTAATTGTGAAATATGAAGGCGAATATATTGTCTCCATACACGGAAATCATTCGTTTACGGATTTTTTTTATAAGAAATTTCACTTTGATGTTCCAATTTCAAAAGATTTCTTTTTCAGACGAAACCCTACCAAAGAAAAATTAACCGCCGAATTTGATTCAAACTTTACCGGTAATTGTAAAAGACTTGTCACTACGCGATATTAAAAATATTAAACTGCTGACTGTTTCTATCATGGCTAGGCACATAATTTTTGTAGTTCCCTTCGTAGCTCTCTGTTCAATGACTAATATTCTCAATCGTAACGGATAGCAGTTCCAAATGCATGCTATATAACTCAGTAAAACGTCTTTTGTAATTATATACTTTTTGTTACTGCACTAGTTTGCTATCACTAGACGAAGAAGTACCTAGAGTAGGCTTAACAACGGAGGTGAATTGCCACGCCGTAAAAAATCGTCCTGCCGGACGCTGCCGTTGTTCACCGTCTGCAATCCCGCAGGAATCGAGATGCTCGAAATCGGTTTATTTATGTTGCTTTAGTTGTCTACAGTTACTGTTTAATAGGTGGATTGACGGTCGCTTGGAGATTTTACAATCGGCGCGAAGTTTAACCGTTATTTATTGGTGTATAGCGGACATGCAGTTCCAATCTCAATGAGGATTGATGGATGCTTGGTTGGGTTTATTGGTTCGATTTACGTGCTTCAGTCGCAAACACTTTCGACAGCTCCTATCAAATACCAACCTAATTTGGCGATAAAACGACCCGTACAAACGAACGAAGTAACGGACATAACTGCATTATTTTCTTTCTTTAAACGGTTGTTCGATTAAGTTCCCGCTCGATCAGGGCCAGGATCTTTAGAACATTTTACTATTACCTTTACAAACGGCCCTAAGTGTAAAAATCAGCATTTGAAATGAGTTGGAATATAGATTGACTTGATACCTAACGTCAGAATAAGAACTTGGACACTATTTCATATTGCAAAAGTACTTATAGCTATGATATTAACATGTTGAGATCTTCATAACGATGGTAATATTTTGACAGCGATTAGAAATCGGATCTGCCTTGATCTAACCTTTTTTACTTAGAGAAACCTAAAGCACCTCTAGTACGTCAATTTTAAAGAAGAAAATCAAATCATGAAGAACCAAATTATTAAGTTATGTGAAAGCAATTAATGTATTGATATATGCTAGCAACTGTTAGAACACCGATGGCTAGCTCATCCAACACATAGTGAGAGACTGCCTTTTGCGAGCACTGTTTTAAAGAATAGGGAAATAACACTTGACAAAAGTAAGCACTTAGTTCGACGGCTTAATAATTCAAAATCTATTAAAACTCGGTATTAAAATAAACTAATTGAATTCATATTATAGCGATAAAAACAAAATTATTCATTACCACTAAAATAAATCTCCATTCTTTTTCGAGTTCTTTATCTGTTCAGTCGTGTACTGAAATGGCGGTTACTTTGGGAGTGCCCGGGTGGCGTATTGGCATTGTTTACTACGGCACAACGCGACGCAGCGTTGTACCGCAGTAAGCAATGTTCAAAAATTCCGCAGCAGGCAGAGAGACAATTCTTACTCCATTTCAACATGTTCACGCGTTGAACTGCGGTAAGATATGCCGATGACAAAAGTGCACTTTTTAAAGGCAATCCTTACTCGAATGCAAATCCTGCTAAGCAAACACGCGCGTCGGCATACAGCGCACTTGGCGGTAAAGTTATAAGTATATAACATAACCTTTAAATAACCTTAGCTCATCAAGCCGTCTGTCTTTAAGGGTTAAAGAAATCACCATGTGTGAAGATATCTTGTTATCTTTAAAAAAGTGTAGTGGTGAACAAGGTGAAGTGCATGATTATCAGTACGACGATGACCACAATAGCTTTAGCGCAACAATTAGAGCTAAAACCAGTCAAAACAAAGACCTAAAGTTTTACAGG
>JABXWE010000265.1:0-33352 GCA_014611495.1 Limonius californicus | reverse complement strand
TATTATAGCCTTTTCCCTCTGAGCAGACCGGGCTGGATAAATTGATTACATTTAAATTCCTTTCACCTAATCTAATCTTGAAATATTATAATGTATTTGTACTTGGTGGAAAATTTTAAATCTTGTATACAGTAAAACAGCTATTATCCGTCAGGGTCGGGACCAGGGGCGTAAAGGAATGTGGTATATTAGATGGATAATAGAAACTTCTTAAATTTTGCTTTAATTTCATGTTTTTTTATATATAACAATTATATGATTGTATATATTAAATATTGCATAATTGCATACTATATAGAATGTATATAACATACATATATGTACTGTATGGTAACATTATATTTAAAATTAGTTTGTAATTTTGAAAATACAGCATGACCTGACCTAGACGGATAATAGAATGTGATGAGCAATGGAATGCCGGATAATCAAGGTTCTATTGTATAGGGAAAGAAGTTTTGGTCTCTGTCATTTGCACCATTTTCGGTATCCTATCGAGGAAATACTGGTGGTACATCTTTCAAGTCAAATATTGGAATTTACATTTCCGTAGACAGCTTACCAGCAACAGTTGATAGTTTTAATTTTTTTTGTAAAACTCATTAAAAGTGATATATTGTTTGTTACTTGATTCTTGCTTTACTTCTTTGCTTGATTTGACTTGTTTACATTCAGAATTGAAATTATATGTAATAATAAATATTCCAAAGGAAATATACATTTTGATATAACTAACTACTGCATGGAAAGCTATTTTATTTATATTACTTATAAGAACCCTACTTTGTTGTATTTTTAACATAGAAACTAAAACACCTTGTGGACGCCCATCAAGCTTTTTAAGATGAATAATTATATGATGTGTAGTTTCTTAAAGCGGTATATCAGTCTGAGAATGGATAGGCTTTGAACCATTTGAGATTACAGATATTTAAAATAATTTAGATGCTTACAAATAGTTCCAATTCTACAAGTTTTTAAACATTACGATTATGAAATGTTTTTTCTAAGCATAGTTATTCAAATGGAAAGTTTAGATGAAGTAAAGTTCCAAGTACATAGTGGCTGACGCTTGCATGAGGGGTCGATATTACTTGCAGTACTTATGGAATAAATAATTGGAAAAAATCAGATTATTAAGAATTTCAATTTGCACCTATAGAGGGGTATAAATGTCTTCTTTTTTGGTAACATATAAGAAAATTTAAAGCTAGTAATGTATGTAAAATAAAATACAGGGAATTACATTTTCAGTTACTGTTAGCTGAATAATATTGCTAAGCAAGATTAAATTTAATAGTGCTAATAATAATACAATATTGCTGTCTAAAAATCTAGTTCCAACTGCTTTCTTGTTGTGAATACAACTGCTAGGCTTAGCTAGATTTATTAAAGTAAATTGGAAAATGTAGCTGGTTTTGTATAACAATCTCACTATATACTTAGTAAACATTCATTGCCCGATTAAAATGTGTAGTAAATATGTTACTTACCTATAATACTGTGTGTAGTTATTTTTTGTTCAAAACCATCATCTGGTTCTTTTTTAATACACTGTAAGGATGTGGGTGAATTCTGCAATGGACAACTTGCAACAGATGATGAATCTTTGTTAGGAATTAAATTAGAATGTGCAATAAGCTTTTCTTTTTGACCAGTGTCATGGTTCTGGGTATACAAATATTTCAATCCATCTATGGAATTGCAATGATCTTCTTTATTACTATACATAGAGGACAACATCCCATTGAACCTGCAATAAAAAGAACATTTCTTTTTGTTTGAAAATAAATAAGCATCACAGAAGATAAACATCTTTTGAATTTCACAAAAATTAGTTTTAATATCATAGAGAAACTTGAAAAAACCCATCATACCATACAGTTCTTATGGAACACTCGCAACTTAGTTACCGATAGACATATTTAGGTGTTCTAAATGAGGTAGCAAGAGGTTTCTTCAAGTTTCTGTATACTTCTGCATTCTCCATTCAATCTATTTGAATACTATATTATTTTATATTGCATTGCATTAAATTCTAATAAGCATAATAAATGTAGTATGCAAAAAGAAAGCTATTTTTAGTAAAACATCAAAATATCACACCAAGGGGAACCACCAGACTTGCAAAAAAGCTAAGTGGGGTATACAGATGGTTCACACACAAGTAACAGAAGCAGAGTTAGAGTATATAGTAGCAAACCAAGGTACAGTACCTCTATGTATCTGGATCAAACTATTAAAATATTCCAAGCAGAAACTTATGCAATTTTTGCAGCAATAGAAGAGATCTTAAGAAGGAGTTATATGAACAAAACCATTCTTATCATTTTTGACAGTCAAACCTTGTGTGGGTGCTGGACCAAGGGTTTTTAAGTAAATTAGAGTATCATATTTTTCATTTTGCACATTGTTTTCAAGCTTGAACGTTTTTTAATGATAAATATTAGAATTTGTATTCCACTATGTATAATAAGAGTATGCCTTAAGGCTGGTCTTTAGCAAGAGATATTTGATCACAAAAATGACATTCTAAAAACAAAATTACTGCTAAACCGTGAAAGCTAGAAGAATTCTCACTTCATATATTGATTATACAATGCTTTCTTGCCCAGGGTAAAGAAATAAAATTTTAAAATTTTTGACAAACATATGTGAGGCTCTTTTATAAAAGAGGCGTTTTAGCCTATAATTGACAAACTAATTGTGTTTTTGAAAATCCGGCTCTTTAGCATGGTGAACTAAGTTATTCAGATGGTAAACTTTTATTAATCAAATCTTCAACTTGTTTAGCGTCCTTGTAATTTGGTTATTACTACAGAGAATTAGACCTAAAATATTCATAAATTTGATGAAAACTTAGGCAACACCTCTTACAGGAACAAAATTATCGTAAAATATTGAGCCTCGTCAACTACGGATGACAGGTTAATTCTTTTTATTTCCTTGCTTTCTACGAAGTTCTAATCTACACTTTCTGCTTTTACAATATATATACGTATATTTTCCAGGAGTACTTCGAGACACAGCTTGCACGACTCCATGTAGGTTCCCTAAGTTGTTATGAGCAATTACTGTAGCATCACATCTGCCTTAATGTGATCGTCGAATGGCAAAATTAACTCTTTTCCCACCTACCGGTTTTGCTACTTGCGAGTTATATTGTTCAACTGAATTGTTTGTTATATCATATATCAAACTGTTGGACTGACGAGCCACACGCCCCGTGGCTACTAAAATTTGCTCCAATAAACCATTTCGCTGAAATTCAGGAATCAAATTTAATTCATTATCTTTCGGACCATTGCAAAAATACCCTCGTTCCCTAGAGCCACTGTGATCTCCAAGAATGTGGATTGGACCGTTTAATATGTCTAATTTTTTCTGTTACCGAGAAATCTTCATTCTTTCTCTATTCAATAGCTTTGGTAATTGCGCTTCTGAATCTGAGAAGATTGTTGGAAACTGCAGTTTTTAATATGGTATTTTAAAACGGTTTTTTGGAATAATCCCTTAATTTAGGTAGTTTCTTAGAATATGATTTTTGCATTCTATTTTCGGTATCATAGTAGAGGGATCATAAGGCATACACTCTACCAGTTTTTTGTAGACACTTCTATCGCCATCGCCCACTAATTTAATATATTTTAGGCCATACATTTCAACCGATTTTTGAAATCCTTTGACTATAATGCCGGCCGATACCGCACATAAGTTAACGTCCATTTGAGTATATTCTTTACTGTAGAAACGGAGTTAATTGTAATACAAACACCACATTTTAAAGTGAAAATAGATAAAAATCCTTTTCGCGTTTCTTTAATAACATCAAAACCAAAATAGGAACATCCAAAACCTTCGTGTCGTAAGAATTTTAATTCTTTAAAAAAATGACATAAACGGTTAATTCGATTTAGGCTCTCAAAAATACAAAATTCAGAGGAGTTTAAAAAAACCAGTGGTGTAACCAGAACGTCCAAAACCAACATGTTTCAAATTAGACGGAGCAAACAAAGAAACCAGAACCATAAACAGTTAATTCGATTTAGGCTCTCAAAAACACAAAATTCAGAGGAGTTTAAAAAAGTCAGTGGCAGTAACCAGAAAGTCCAAAACCAACACAATGTTTCAAATTAGATGGAGCAAACAAAGAAACCAGAACCATAAACTGTTAATTCGATTTAGGCTCCCAAAAATACAAAATTCAGAGGTTAAAAAACCGAATCTAGGTAAATTAGTCCCCGGAAGTTTGGCAACAGTAAATTAGCCCCCGGAAAATTGGCCCCCAGGAAATTTAGCTTTCTAATTTAAATAACCCTACTCACACGCAAATAAACACAATTGTTATTTGCCTAAGACCTACTCCACAGGTAGGCGGCTATTACTCATGCCCCTAAGCCTCTTAGGTAGTGACAATGTTTTGATTCTTATCTTAAACATTAACATTCTTTTGTGTACGTTGTTATTATAGCCAAGTAGACGATGAGTTTTGGGTTGCATACCAGTTTTTATTTCAAAATCGGAATTTTTCCTAGCTAAAGACCAGCTTTAATACTATATCTGAACTAAACATGCAATATTATACAGCATAAGCAATAAAATGACTAAAACTTAAATTTTTGTTGATTATCAATGAACTTCTAGTGTTACTGATGTGTGTGTGTGTAGTATTTGTCAACATTGATAAGTGAATTTTTTCATGATATGTACTACATATGGGGGAATTTGAACACTCATGCTTTGCAATGTTTATACAATATAATATAAATTATAATATAATATAAATATTTTAATGTGTCTCTACTGAGACTTTTGGTACATAGTTGTATTTCAACACTATTATAAATTACAACTACAACCACCAATATTTAAATATTATATCATTTAATTTTTCCTATTTATATATTGTTCAGGTAAACAAATTCTGATATCAACAAATGAAATTAGGCATATTTATAGGTTAACTATTTAAATTTTTTGTTTTAATTTTCAAATAGTGTTATATCTATTACTTGTACGGTACACATAGGTTATCCATACATGTAAGCTTTGCATATAAGCAATAGAAGCACATGCATTAAATGTAATCCTGTTAGGCGGATTGTTTTTACGTAAGATTTTACAGATATGGAAATATGAAAACATAGTAAATAGCAAAACTTAATAGTCTGTAAATTTTCTATAAGAGTGTTAGTATATATAACAGTGGTTCTCAATGTCTTATAGTAAATTCAGCAAAATAGGAATATAAAATACATTTTTTTATAGTCCACGTTTCGTTAATTACCGATCCACATTTGATAATTAGAAATTTAATATTGCATTTTATTTATTATCCAACTGGCACTCATTTGACTATTTAAAAGCCTAGCCTCGCATCCACTTTTATGAAATATTATAAAATAATAAAGCAGATGTTCATAATAAACTTTATGTCTGAATATGCTTGGCATTTGTGAATTCCTTAAACTGCTTCAAGTAAATATTTAAATTATTCTTTATATTTATTTTTAAACAAATTACTTCGAATCACTTGATTAAATATTTCACATTGGTTTCTATATGCAAAAATTTAGAAGATTATACTTAACACACAGGCTAGGAATTGTGCAATAAATTTAAGTGTATTGGAACTTCGGTTATCACATAAAAAATTTAGAAATACATTGAGCACCTTGATCTGCAGTAAGTTGATATGCATTGGAGCAGATAACTATACACTACAGCAGAGTTATGTGTTAATAATCCACTAATGGAACCTTCCTGGTGCGACTACTATGGCATAGTTCCATTTGTACTACATGCATTTCTAACTTAGCTTTAATAATTATAACTAAACTATATATCTTAAGTGACCTATTATACCTCTGGTTTCCTTTCAACATGTTAATGTTTACGTCGCAAATTAAATATGTAAGATAATATATGTATATTCCATTTTATCTTCCTTTAAAAATCACAGGATGCTATAGTTGTGGGCCTAAAAATAAAGTATAAGTAATGTTTATGATAAAATAGTTTGTAAGATACTTACAGATTGATTTAATATTTATTTGTAACATAAGTAAGAATAACAAACAATTTGACATTGAAATAAGGTTATAGGATACAAGCAAACAAAATTTTACCTACAATTTTCGATTCATCTTGCCAAAAGAAGGAATAAAGCAAGTCTAATATTTATTTTGTAATGCACTTTTATCAAAGAAATTAATTATACCCAATATTTAATTATTAGAAACTTATACACTTGTCAACTATATTAAGTGACAATTACAACAGTGTAGTTACAACCTAAGACACAATTTCCCTAGAAATATAAGCAAATTGCTAAAAAAGTGTGTTCCGTCATTCCTAATTCTTTATAAATGGCCGCGTTCAAACGATTAATTGAACAAGTTATTAGGGGAACGCATACACGAATTTCCTCCCCAGGGGATATTTTTTCTTAAATCAGATAACAGAAGTGAAGAATGTTTTTTAAAAGTAAGTAAAATTATGTTCTAAATATACACTAACCGGTATAGAAACCAACCACCCTTGAAATATTTCACAAAAGCATTTAAACGTTCATTAATTTAATTAGAAGGATTTTAGGTTGAAAATTTTGCACTAACCTGTTTCAACCAATCAGAAGCCTTTATTTTGAACCGTTACCATGGCAACGCCAAGTGTTTTTCGGTATTATAAGTGAAAATTCATTCCCTGTTGATACGGGGCGCAAAATTTACATAGCACAGAAAAAAAAAACAAACTCAAAATTGTATTGAATCCAAAAAGTAACAAAACACTACAAATCTTTTTTTTTATTGTTTAAAATAAAGGTGTCTGATTTTAATGGACCTCCTGGTAATTGTTAACAGCATGTACGGCCCCCTCGCGTCTGAATTACGTCATTCAACCGTCGGTCGTAGCATTTTCTATCCTATTCTATGAATCTTTCACAGGCCTTACAGGCCCATCCGCTTTTGGTGTGATCAAATTTGTTATGCAAATTCGAGAAATTGCTTTAAATTCTTCTGGAAGGGCCAATTGTAGCCCTTGAAGAGTCAATGGCATGGTTGGAATGCGAATCCTCTTTAGGGGTTCATCCCAATGACGTTCCATCGGACCAAGATTCGGCCAAAGACTCCAATTTGCAAACCGAAGACATGCCCTTCGATGCCTAGGTAACAATTATTACAGGTCTCCTCGAGGTTAAACCGCTTTTGTTAAGCTTCCGCCTGATCGTCTTCTGTGTTGTGCACAATGAAACGATCTTCAACCGCAGTTGTAGCTCTTATTTTTTTGAGTTCTGCTCGCCTCAGAAATCTGCTAGTCTCTTGAAACCTATTCTAGGAATCCTGAAAGGTAGTACGAAGTATTCCCAATGTACGAAATACGTAGCGCTGCCTACGACCATCTTCAATCGAAGCAACAACTGGAGATACATACGTTCGCAACAGTTAATGTCTCTTGATAATCAATTACAAATGTGCAATTAAAACATTGGATAATCAACCGAGTGACAGTGTAAATAAATTCACTGGTCAAAATTAAATCTGTCAGAAATTTTGAAATTTTACAATACTTTTTTTATTGATAAAGGTTTTACAATCTGCATTTATTGACAAAAAGTAAATTGTATGACTTATCCTAACATGCATATCATGACGGAAATAGTTCAATAACAAATTCCTCATTTAAATATAGTTAATTTGGTCTAGGGTTGGTTAACACAACACTACCTAACTCAACTCACGCACAATCATTCAAATCGGTTTGGAAGATCTGCTGGCCTGAAGTCTGGGCTCTTCTTCTTCGTTATCTAGCAGATATTCAATACGCCTAGGTCTCGGCGTATGATTTCATTGGGCACGTACCAAGGTGCATTCACCAGCGTCTCAAAATTTCTATATTTGAGTTACTTGCTGTCCCCCACAGCTGGATGTCGTATGTGCAGATTGGTTTGATATAGGTAGCTGTGTAAAGCTATATTTTATTATCCAGAGACAATTGCGAGCTACATCCTAAAAGCCAGCATCTTTTCCGATACTTTTCACCTAGTTGTTTGCGTTTCATGCAGATATGTTTTTTCCATGTCAGTCTCCTATCAAGGTGAATTCTCAGGTATTTGGCACTGTCTGCTTGTGGGAGTAGCTGGTTGTTGAGTAATATAGTTGGACAGGTTTCTCGCCTTGTAAAAGTTACGGGAATGCATTTCAATTAATCTTGATACGCCACTTTTTAACAATTGTTGTAAAGTATCTAGATGGATTTGTAAGTTGTTAGACGCGATGAGGGGATTAGGGTGTGTTGCTAATACAGCAGTGTCGTCTGCAAATGTTATTGTCATTGTTCTTCTAGAGGGTGGATAATCAGCTGTGAAGAGAATATACAATATTCGCCCCAATACACTTCTCTGCGGAACTCCGGAGTTGATGGGAAATAGGGTTGTTTGTTGTTCTCCAAACTTGACTAGAAAGTGCCTGTCTCCAAGGTACGATTTGATAAGTTGGTACTAATCTGGATCAAATTTGTTCTTGATTTTAAATAGCAGGCCGTCATGCCAAACCTTATCAAATGGCTGGGTCACGTCAGTAAATACAGCAGAGCAGTATCGTTTTTCGTCGAAGTCCTTGACAATTTTATGCACAACTGGATGGACTTGTTCAGTGGTAGCATACTGCTGCCGAAATCCGAATTGATGGTCGGGAATTAGACTGTGGTTCAATAGGATGGGAGTAATTCTATTTAACAACAATTTTTCGAGAACCTTGGATAGTATTCGTAGCAGACTGATCGACCGATATGATGCTAGATCTTCTTTGGGTTTCCCAGGTTTTAGGATTACTATAATCGTGGCAACTTTCCATTGCATCGTATGTATTGCAATCTTAATACTGCGTTCAATAAGTACGTTATAAATCTGTAGCCTTTATCTGGAAGCTTCTTCAGAATTGTACCGGTGATCAGGTCATTTCCTGGAGTTTTGCGTGAGTTCAAGTTCTTAAGAATTTGGGATTCTGTTTCTTTTACAGTAATTTGCTTTATTGGTAAGTTCATCTGAAACGGTGCTTCAAGAAACAGTTTTATTTCGTTTTCTCCTTCGGTTGTGATTTTTGGTGTATATAGTTGGAATACCTCGTTTAAGCTAAGGCCTTTTCTTGATCAGTTTTAGCCCAGTTTCCGTTGACTGTACGGAGAGGTGGTATACGTTGTTGTGTCACAGTATTAATTCAAAATTTTTATAAAAATTATAAAAGTTAAATAGTAGAAATCCAATTTAGCTGTCGTGGATAAAGTATAGTATTCAGCTGGCGGTAAGTGAAATAACTCACTTGGTTAATTAGAGCACTCGCCTGCGGCGCGTGCTGCAAGCTATATCCGCGTGAGTTATTGCCTACATTACCGCTAGTTGTATAATATACTATTATTAATTGTCAAACACAATTCCAGAAATAATGCAGGTAAACCTACTTGCATTTGACTATAAACAAATGATAAGAAACGATATATAGTCTACTACTGCGTAATTTACGGTACAATGTTAACGCTGCTAAATGGTACCTATTCAAAATTTCTATTTTTCCCAGACCTTGCAATACTTCCACGTTTGTTATTCTACCGACCCTTGAAATCCTCAGTAAAAAAACGAAAACAAACATTTGTAGCGTTCTCATTAAATGAAATTTTTTTATTTACTTATTCTAAATCTAACAGTAGAACCGTCCAGATTGCCCTTATGATCCTTGAATCGTCTAGAGTTGGACAGGCTTAATATTGCTTGCTTCCAAGCAACATTGCCTACTGTGTTACTACACTTTTTGTAATGAAACAAGCTGGAAAGAATATATCCGAATGTGTTCATTGTTCAATACTAAACTATGGATTTACAGATGGTTTCACATAAAGTCTGAGCCCATAAAAAAACATTTAATATTAAAATATACATAAGTATTGTATATTACATAATCAATATATCTTTATCTCATATATCACCTATACAATTTATGAAGTAATCACAATATAGCTTACATATTCTATACTACTAATTAAAAAATTATACATTGAATATTTTGCGTGGTATATCTAGGTAGGAACCAACTTAGCTAGTAAAATTAGATATTTTGTACCTACTTATTATTAATTGATGTCATTTTATTTCCATTCCAATGCCAATAATTAAATAGGAAGATAAAAGTTTCCTTTTTAGTTACTAAGCCACCTAAATTTCGTCTTCCTACTGTATGTATTCCCAATTATTATAAACATTAGTAAAGGTGTAAAGCTTCCCTTTAAGATAAAATTTACTATGGTTAAGCTGCTGATAAGATGGCCGACAAGGGCTTCGGTATGCTACTGAAAGCTATTTAGTTCTCAGGGAAAAGATAAAAAAATTTTTTGTGCTGTAAATTTCAAATTACTAAATGATTCAAAAACGTAAATGTGACAGCGCTGGTGATTACTGCCGAATACGTTAATTACTTTGACTGTAACAAGACTAAATGCAGCTGTCATACATTAATTTATAATCATAACTCTTGAAATAATAAAGTTAACAGCAGAATTAAATAAATAAATTTGCACAATCTTTTAAATGTGTGGTAGAAGCTCAATTGGTAGAGCGCAAATGGCTTCAGTTCGATCCCTTAGCATTACCACGTAGCGTATAAAAATCTTGCGCAGCAACCCATCAAACACAATTCCCCAATCCGGTTGGCAATCGTTGAATATTAATGACAAAAACCTTCTATGAAATTTTTGTCGTTCTGATTTGATATTAAACTGTAAGTTTTCCGTGCTTCCACCTTAGTACTGAGGAGAAGCACATGGCAGAGTGCAAGTGCATAGTAGTGCGTCATGAAAGGTTGTTGATGACGACGACATTCCTTCAAATACTACAATACACGTACATATCAGCACATTTTTAAATTAAATAGAGAATTATAAATTGAAGCTATTATATTTAGACACTCATATATTGAAAAATTGACCATAACTTTTTTTATACTACCTATCCTTATACATACTATAGCCCATGTCCACCATTACAGGATGCCTCTTCCGTTTTTATCGATACAATGTAATTGAACTAGGTTATACAGTGCACACCCTGCTTATGTGAATCAGGGATAATGGTATCATTTGGGAATTGTTATAACGGGCCGGACGTATACTACTATATAGGGAAAACATTGTTTATAGAAATCAGGATTTTGGTTTATTTTTTTATGATTGTTTTCGTTCATGAGTAATAACCTCATTTATGTGCATTTTTTTGTTTATTTTTTCAAGTTGGAGAGGTACCAGACCCCTTTCTGTCTTGCAAGTTAACAGCCTGTAGGCTGGTTGGCAGCAGCTAACTAAGTTCTATTTTATCCCTTTCCAATGTCTGACGGAAAAGAAACATGATCTTAGCTTAAAAGAAAAAAAATTATAACAGTATGGTAAGTTGCTGAAACTAAGCCAGCAGAATACAGTAGTACAATTAAACATTTCGTAACCAGTTTGGAGTACAATAAAAAAAAAAAGTTTGGCATAGAAGATGTAGATGGCCTGTTGATGCGGGCGTTGACTTGCGAAGAAACTGAGAAATTTTCTAGCCTCAGAAGGATGGTTTCATCGTTAATTATTATTAATCGGTTATTGTAATGAGAATCACAGAGTCCCAATGTGATAACATTAAGCGGTTTGCGCTGTACTTAATGTTAATTCTAAATTTTCACTTATTTTTTAATTTTATTTAATACCATAATCTGAATCTTTCTACCGCTTTTAACCAAATATTAAACTCTTTTAAATGCCTTTCACTTGTTGTACTATCGTTCGATGGTTGAAATACGGTATTTACAGATCTTAATTTCTTTAGTTCCGTTTTATTTTTCCATATACCTAGAACAAAATACAAAAATTACTTACGGCTTATATGTTTATTTAAAATAATATTCCACCACAAGCAAGCGAAATTAGGATACAATAATACGATACACAAATTAATATCAGTTAAGTTAATATATGTCTAAAATTCGAATTGTACTACTTCGGATACACATCTTATTTTTAAATGTAACATCCAATGTCTTTTCACATATTTGGAATAGGAATGAAATTCCGATTAGTGATATACATATTTTAATTGTTTTTCCTAACGTCAAAATTTTCCAGAAAATTAATATTAGTTGATATTCTAGCATTTAAATTTAAGCCCGTTTCTAAAAAACTTACTTCCATTTGTCTTTAATTTTTATGGCAACACCTTACTGTATAGGTAAGATCTCACACCAAAAAATAAAGGAATGATTTACCCAATTGCTAAAAAAACACCTGAAATACAGTATAGTATGCAAAATCTTAAGGTAAATGCTTGTGTATAAATATACGACAGTTTCCCATGTTTAGCGTCCTGGTAGATATTTATTTCGTAGAATTATAGCGCATGACATTGAAAATGCAGCATCCAGTAAACCTTAATATAGTTCAATAATTTTCAGATGATAATATGAGTACATGCACAATATTATAGTTTAAAATTTCATGACGATGGGAGAAGTCTATAGTCCTCAAATTGAATACTGAGTTGAAGCATCTCGTAAATTAATCATCATAATTGACAGCCTTTCTGTCACACTGCTGGATATCGGCCTCTTCTCTGCGACGTGTTTCTCCTCGGCGCTAGTTAATGTACAACGAATGCGGGTTTATAGAACATTAAAACGTCATGGTTTATGTCAATTTCATATCCAGCCTGTTCAAGCCCTCTTACTTACAGATTTCGCTAGTCGTATGGAATTTTGCCGCTGCATCATTCAAAATCGAAACCTACGTAATAGGATTTTATATACGGGTGAGAGGCAACATTTATGTATAAAGAATGGGGATTAATGAACAGGAAGAACAGCCACTGTAGGCATGTGGAGCATCCACACGAAACCACAGTGTCAAATAATCAACGTAGGTGTTCAGTGTAGAATGATTGATAACATGCTCCTTGGTCAATTCGCTTTTGAGAACCATTTAACCGCCGACAGACATTTAAGTTTTTTAGAAGAACATTTGGGAGGATTGTTAGATGATGTCCCTCTGGCGATTAGACACGGTATGTGGTACCAGCACGAAGGTGCCCCTGCCCACTTTACGTTACGTGTAAGGCAATTTTTGAATCAACGGTTTGAAGGACGTTTAATTGGCAGAGGAGAACAGCACCTCTGCCCCCCAAGATCTCCGGACATAACTAGTTTAAATTATTATTTGTGGGGCCATATGAAAGATATAGTATACCAAACACCATCAGAGACTGTTGAAGATCTTAGGACACGCATTTTTGAGACAGCAGAACTAATTTGGAATAAGAATATGTTACATAGGGTAACCAGATCTCTCTTAAGACGAGTCAGAACGTGTCTCGAGAGCAACGCTGACCATTTCGAACAATCTTTACAGTGTATTTAAATTAAAATAAAAATAATCATTGGCTTTTCTGAGATTGTAATTATTTAATAAATAATAATTTAACACTCTGTATTTTGAAAACGGTTTACTTTAGGGCATAACTTTTAGAATTTTTAACTATATTTGGTCTAAAGATTATGTACACGAAGTAGTGACCTCACGTCGTGGGACACCCTGTATATTATTTCTAAGGGCTCACATTTTATTAAATTATTAAGTAATTCAGATCTGTAAGCTGAGTAAATCAGTATAATATACTAATAGCGTAATTTCTTTTCATATATCTACCTACGGGTCTGTCTATCTTCCAGTCTGTAAGTTATCCAGTTATTTATTCATTTATCCACCAATCAATATCCTTATCACGCATGACCAACAAAGAAGATTAAGATATCACGGCGAAAAAATCTCATAAATTTCCCAAAAAGCAGAAACGGATTAAGACCATCTGATTTTACAACTTCTTAAACTTTGTCGACCTAAAAAAAAGCCGCTTCACAATTTGCCAACCAAAAATATTATATTGTGCCCCCTTCCGCCTTGGTGCCCTACGCACGGGATTATTGCTTAATAGTTAATCTAGTATTGCCAAAAGTCATCATTATTCAAAAAGTTGGTTCTTGGGACCGCTACATTTTTTTTGTTTTTGATTTTGCCTTTTTTCATGAAACGTTGTAAATAAGGGGGGCCAGAAAATTGTTCGGACTGAATCGGTCCCTAAACGTATTTACACATAGAACGCGGTCACTAGATCTGCGAGCAGCTTCGGTACCTCTACGAGATTGTTGTCTCTAAGGGCGTATCCCGGGGGCGGGGGCACAGCTGTTCTCCTTCCAAAATGAAAAAAAATTCAAAATAAAACAAAAAAAGATATAAACAACAAATTTCTGCAAATTGATTATTAGGTTGCTTTTCTTGTTGTATCAGTTTTTTGAAAGAAACTAATTACGAAATAGAGACCCTCGCGCCATCTGTATTATACACGTACCGGCGCGCCAGTTGAAAAAACATCTTCTGGAAAATGTCTGGGCACCTTCGAAGAACTACGATTTTACGGCTGATGCCAAATACCTCAAGAGGAAATTCAATCACCAGTGGACACATATTTACCATGGTTAGCTTACTCAAGGCGACTCAAAAGTGCTTTCTGTAAATATTGTGTGTTGTTTCCGCCGTCAGCCAGCATGATGAGTGGTGGTTGGGGTTCTTTCATCATCAAACCTTTCACTACTGTAAGTAGAAGGACATGTACGATTATTGCAAAGCACATGTACAGACCCAGGAGCATAGGGCTGCAATGGAATATACAAAATCGTTCATGGAGGCCGTTCCAATGGACATCCTATTTCACCAGTTTTTGCAAAAATTAATAGAATAAACAAAAAACAATTGTCAATCGGTTTTCACAAACAAGGAACAATTAGTGGAAGCTGTAATTAAAAAATCTGCAACCAATTCTTGCAAACTACTGTTCTGTTATTCTGTCTAGGTTTTCCAACATCACAATACGGTAGATACGTTTCTCCTAACCCTATTAGCAAATTTTCCAAAGAGCCATTCCAGCTTCTTGCATTTCTTCTACTTGTACCTGTTTAGAAGTACTTAATTGAAGAAAATGATCGCATGTACGTACACTGGGCATCGCAGAGAAAAAACTGATACTATCTATTTAAATCTTTAAAAACAAAAGCAACAATAAAAAGTTACTTTTATTTTTAAAGATTCTCCAGACGCAATACATTCCTTTACCGATCACCTTTAAATTTCAATCATGCAATACTCAACATGTACCTAAATTATCCCCTAATAATTATTAAAATATATCGACGTTTACTGCTGGGTGTTGCATTTTCAATTTCATGTAGTATATTAATATCATTTTCTTGTAAGTACCTACCTATACATCAGTAAAATAATTCATTTTCAATATCATATATGTTTGTTACATATCTATTTTACACATTACAAATGTAGAACTAAATTATTATTTATTTTAATGAAAGTGACATTGCGTATTTCGATATACAGAGGAAGAATTTATTTATGCAAAACAATAAAGTTGTACTTGCCTGCTTTTAAACCTGCAACAAAAGCAACTCCTAATGTTGTCATTTCTGTTGTCGATGGTCTTTCAACTTCAACTCCAAGGACATTAGCCAACAGTTGACATATAAACTCATTATTTGAAACACCTCCGTCCACACTGAAATGTAATTAAATGTTTTGTTTATTTCTTCTTTATCCATTACTACCGAAGAAACATTATTCTTAACTAATTCTAAATTAGTTTACCATAAACAGATTTTTTCTAAATGTATCGTTTGTCAAAAGTTGAACCTAATTATTGAAATTGGTATCTCAGGCAATAATATTAGTTTAATAATTAGAAAGCAGCAAAATGTAAGATAGATCTATTAACATATAGTAAAGCCATATATTAATGCAGTATCTGTTTCCGGTCTCAACAATTTTTTTACGCCAATACCGGCAATATTTCCGAAACGGTAGGTCTGATTATAATAAAATTTGCAGCTATATTATAAGAAAATTAAATAATAACTGATTAGAAAGTTTCCTATACTTCCACCCTATATGATAAGAGTTTGAGGCGTTGGATTTTGCTTCACTTAAATTAAAAAATTAACTTTTCAGTACATACACATGCAACTTACCAAATTTTGCTAAACTTATAATTTGTTTCACGCTTCATCATCATGAACAATAAAGTTATTCGATAAACAATGCTTTCCAAAATTGACCGAATCATGTGATGCTTTGTAGAGGTTACTTTCAATCCTATAAATCCCGTAGCTGCATTATCATCCATAATAGGCGGCTAAAATTGTAACGTTATTAGAATTTTTTTCTCAATTATATACAAATTTAAAGCTATATTTACAGATACAGTGTAGCAAAATGTTTAATATAAACAATATGATGACATGCTACAATTTTTAAGTTGTTTTTATTTAACAGAACATCAAGGGATACTATAATTTAACAGTTATTTACAAAAATTTTGTTATGGCATATTCATCATTACTGTAGTACTATGGTGCGATAACCTTCGGGACAAAATGTCTTTGATAAGCTAGTAAGCCTTAAACACAATACAATTTTTAATGAATAAAGCTTCACAGGCTGCCTTCAGCGGATCTAGCTATGAATGCATGGGAGTTGTTGCTTGATATATAAAATAAAAAATATATAAGTAGGATAGAGTAAGCAGAGCTGGCAGAACAAAAAAAAACAGCATGTTGATGGTCTTTTAACGTAGGTAAATTGTGAATCCCTGTAAAATCTTAATGCCTTCTGATAACATATTTTTATTGCGAAGAAAGTCGTATTGTATGCGTACTGTGGATTTCTTTAATGTATTCAGTTGATTTCCTTATTTAGGTTAAATATAACTTTTGAAATACGGGGCAAAACTCCAATGTGTTATATAATAGTTCATAGAGGCAATCCATGCAGCTTTATTTAAAAGAACTTCTACAGAGTGTATCAAAGTTACATGTTATAAACTGTATGGCTTAAATAAAGACACATGTTTGTTTTCCCCGATCAATTTATACCGAAAACTCGCTGTATTAATATTGTGTAATCATAGATAAATAATTCAAAATAAATGGTAACATTATTACAAAAAAATTGAATATATTTTGGCAAGTATTACAAAACATGCAAGTTATTGTAAATAAATTGTCTGTTTAACTCAAAATGTATGTAAGGTAAAAGCACCAGTCCTTGACCGTGCGTTAGTAATTGACCGTTTGAATAAAAAATTCTGAAAATAAGTTTCACAGAGGTAAAATAATTCAAACAATAGCGGGAATCTATACTAGAGACATCTGTCTTACAACGGCCTAACTAGCGCATACTCAGTGCAGCTGGAATAAAAATGGTAGACATTTTATTGCAAGTGATGTGTTAATTCTCTGTTCTTTGAATATTTGCTCGTGAATTCTTTAAGGTAAGTTTCAATTTGATTATTTCCCAAGCTTTATTACATTTGTAATATTGGTTTATAATCTTACACATTGAAAGTACATACATTTTCTGTGATTTTTGTAATCTCAATGTTTTGTTTACTAACTGTCATTTTAAGTTACCGGGGTGGTCAATTACTAAAACACAAGGTTACACATTTTTAATAGTTGACCGCAGGTGGTCAATTACTGATTCATGTGGATTAATTTAATAAACATGCTGTTGTCTATTTATTTTGTATCTATAAGTGACATGTACATTGTAACTAATTCTTAACTCGAAATTAGGACTAAATCTAGTAGATGACCGGGTGGTCAATTTCTGACACAGTCAAGGGTCAATTTCTAAATTAATTATTTGGTCTTAATAGTGATATTTTTACTAGCGTTTTTCCAGAATAATCATGCCTCCCACCAAAGGCCACTTCAGAGAGTACAGTGAGGAGGCGATGAAAGCTGCTATCGAAGATGTTCGCGCCAATAAACTGCATATTCGAACTGCAGCTAAAAAGTACGAAGTACCAAGAATTACTTTAAAGTATAAAGCGGAAGGGAAGAGTCCAATCGAGAGAAGAATGGGGCCACAATCTATTCTAAGCCAAGCTGAAGAAGATGTTTTGGCAAAATGGGTAATAAAGATGTCATCAGCCAAATTTCCAGTAACAGTAACTCAACTTCAAGACAGTGTACAACGCTTAATCAAAGACCTCAAAAGGAAAAATCCTTTCGCAAATAACCGTCCGGGAAGAACCTGGGTACAGTCTTTTCTTCGCAGAAACCCTACGGTGTCTAAAAGAATTAGCCAAAATCTTACATCATCACGGGCCTCAGTTACACAGACAAATATTTTGGGATGGTTTGCTGAAGTGGAGCAATATTTAAAAACAAATAATCTACAGAGCATATTAAAAGATGGGTCACGGCTTTATAACTGCGATGAATCGGCGTTCTTCCTGAACCCCAAAGGAAATAAAGTCCTTGCAAGAAAGGGTGATAAATCTGTGTACCAAGTAATAAATTCTGATGAAAAGGAATGCCTCACAGTGCTGGTAACTGGAAGTGCTGATGGTAAAGTCGTAACGCCAATGGTTGTTTACAAATACGAAAGATTACCTCCCGAAATAACACTTAATTTTCCCTCTGAATGGGCTCTGGGGAAAAGCGATTCAGGATGGATGCAAAGTGAGCTGTTCTACGAATTCATTGCAAATGTTTTTTATCCATGGCTGAAAAACCATAATATAACATTTCCTGTAATACTTTTTGTTGGCGGACACGCATCACATTTAAGTCTTCACACCAGTCAGTTCTGTGATGAAAAAGGAATCGTCTTGGTGGCCCTTTACCCAAACTCAACTCATATTCTCCAGCCCATGGACGTAGCAGTTTTTCGTTCTCTAAAAGAAGGCTGGAGGAAGAAGGTTCATCAATGGCGAATGGATCATCTAGATGCCCCTATTTTATAAAAGAAAGACTTTGCAAAACTTTTGAAAGAAGTGGTAGATATTAACGTAACAGAATCTGTCCTGGCCAATGGGTTTCGTAAGTGTGGACTTTTCCCCTGGGAGCCTAGTGCAGTTAAAGTACCTGGCCATCATGACAATAACGAAAAACAAGTGACTGAAGATATGGACAAACGCTTAAAATATCTTGAGCAAGGGTATAAATTCCTAAATTCGAGTATCGGGAAAGAAAAATTAAAAATATTTGACAGCTCTTCAGAAGAATGGCAAGGAGATCCTTCCGATCAATCCCTTTTCGTATTATGGAAGCAAACTCAGACAGAATTTCAGAGACTTAGTAGCAAACTCAATACTGACCAATCTCAAGAGAAGCTAGATAATCAAACTTCTTTCACGGCCCCTTCAACACCTCGTAGGTGCACAACTACAACAGAGATTATCGAAGAGGGTGATAATACTGAGATTTCCCCTTTACCTGGACCGTCACATATCCCTAGCCCATATCTAGTTTCTCGTTCACCAGTAAACTCACCTTCTCCGGGACGTGCTACTCCTGCAAACAACGCCGTTGAAGTTGACCCTGTAGCTGGACCATCAAATATTTCTAGACCAGATCTAGTTTCTAACGCAGTAGACTCAACTTTTCCTTCAAACAGCACTCCAACAAAAACGATTGCTACTAAAGAGTTTAATAATTCTCTGATCTCCCCTATACCTGAACTGTCGAATGTTCCAAGTCCATTTAAAAATCACCTGTTCTGCCCAACTGTAACTGCAAGAGCAAAAGTAAAAAGAAGGATACAGAAAGAACGAATGCCATCAGTCGTCTCTGGTAAACTAGGACAACAATATTTTGAAAATAAAATGAAAAAAAAATTAGAAGCAGAAAGTTTGAAAAAAGAAAGAGCTGCTGAAAGGGAAAGGAAGAATGAAGAGAAAAAGAAAGCGATGGAGAGTAAAAAAAGAGAAAAAGAAGATAGACCTAAGTCTAAAAAACAGAAAATCTATCAGGAATCAGATTCGGATTCCTACATTTCTGTCCCTGAATTATCCGATGACGAAGGGAATGATTGGGCTGAACAGTCAAGTGGTTCAGAGGGAGATGCTATAACTAATCTAAAAAACAATGACTTTGTGATAGTTGAGTACAACGGTGCCCATTTTCCTGGGAAAATCGTAGAAGTTTTAGAAGATGGCTATGATATAACTACCATGGTGAAGAGTGGTCTTTCTAACTATCGATGGCCAGATAGAGAAGATAAACTGGTATATACCAGAGATCAAATAAAAAAGAAAATTTGCCTTCCAAGCGTATGTTCCAGACGTGGGACGTACTTTATTCCAGAAATGATTGAATATTCAACTTTTTATATGTAATTGATTTCAATTTATAATTACAATATGTATGTGTAAACAGTATTTTTGCCTTTTATTGGATCCATACCTCTTTAAATACATGGTCAACTACTAAATCAAAATGCGGTCAAATATTGCAACTCACGTTTTTTTTTGGTGATCAATTACTAGAGCAAAAAATTGATTTAAATAAAAAATTATATTAAAAAAAAATGACTAAACTGATTAAATCTGACCTCATCAGGTAATCACAAAAAAAGATTGCCTGTAATATAAGCCATAGTTTATTGGTTTTTGGTGGTAATTAAAGCTACAGGGAATTTTTTTGTGAAATATTTTTCTTAGCACGTCAACTACTGGTGCTTTTACCTTACTATGACGTCACGCAAATAGCGTAATTTTTAAAATTTCAAATGTAATGATTATTTCCGATTTGAAACGGCATTTATATAAAAAATATGTGGATATAAGTTTATGCCCGAGAATCTATATTTAAATTAAAAACGAATTGGTAAACATACATTTCTAGCAATTATTATTATCTTATTTGCTGGAAAGTCCGGGTGAAGTGTCACGCTCATTTGTGGAGCATTTATGTGAACGTTTTAAAATAATAGCCTTTTGTCGTAATCCGGTAAAACATACAGGGTGTTAATTGTAGAAGGAGCATTTACGTAGTTTGATCAAAAAGACAAGAGATTGCCCATTTTCTGTTTAAATTTTTATAAATATTTAACGCCCCACAAGCTCCCGGTTTAATTCCTTTCGACTTTTGTGATTACCTAAAAAGTTTAGCGGTAGCACTGTAAATAATCCTCCTAAGCTACAACAGTGAAGACTGCCAAACAATTCGAGCAAAACTGGGCATTTTTGAAAGGATGCGGAGTTTCTTCCTAATAAACTGTAAAGTCGGTATCGTTATGGAAGGAGGAATACACGTAGATTTGTATTTAGGCTTGTAGGTACACAGAATTTCACAAACAGTTTGCAGTTGCATTTGCATTCTTGCATAGTGTACTCGTATCACTTAAATTATAAAATTGTAAAATAAAACAGAAATTGTTTAAGTTCACTTATAAATTAACATTTCTAAATTACTGCACATTCATTTTTGTTGTATTTAAGCAATTTTGACAACTTAAAATTTTGCTGTTCCGTATATAAAATTTTCTGTATAACGTTTTTTTTTTTTGGTACCTGGGCACTTCGATACAGGGTGTTCGGATAATAGGAAACCATACATTGATGGTGAGTTCTACGCATTAAAATAATAAAAAAACTTCATATGCAGTATCGTCCGAAAATCGTTATTGGCGAAGATACAGGCCCTCAAAGTTTAACTTTTTTTTTTAATTTTTTATTTATTTTCTATAACTGAATAGATAAATACTTTAAACTTGGTGTACGTTCTCTTTATTGCAATGTTCACAAACAAAAAGAAAAATAATCGATAATATGTATTTTGAACTGGTAGTTAACCTAAAACCATATTTTCTTTTTAGTCATAACTTTTATATCTGAAGACATACCTCCGATTTAGACACGGCATCTTGTAGGGAATAAAAAAATTCAAAATTAGTACAAGCCCTCAAAGTTTAACTTTTTATTCATAGAACACATATCAAATATCAAAAATCTAAATTTAACATAATAAAAAAACAACACACGGTTTTATGTTTTTTTTTAACTTTATGCTACCTTTATAAACATTCACAGCACATGTTCGAAATGCCCTCCGTTCATGCGTATACAGCTCTGCGCCCGTAGCACCAACGATTCCCTTACGCGCGCGAATGTTGCTAGTTGATCACGTATAGTTTGACAAACATCTATTATACGCTGTCTCAACTCTTCTACATTCTCAACAGGAGTAGCATAAACAATAGCTTTTAACCATCCCCACAAAAAAAGTCCAGAGGATTTAAATCTGGCGATCTTGGCGGCCATGGGACTGATCCAGCCCGTCCTATCCATCTTTCCGGTTAGGTTTGATTAAGGTACTGGCGCAGTGCATTACTGAAATGAGCAGGAGCTCCATCCTGTAATAACCACATGTTTCTTCTGACTTCCAACGGAACATCTTCAAGTAACTGTGGGAGATCGTTCTCTAAGAAAGATTGATAAATCTGTCCTGTTAATCTATGCGGAAAAAAATGAGGTCCTATTAGTTGATCTTCAAGTATCCCAATCCATACGTTTACGGAAAATCGTTCTTGGTGTCCAGTTTCAATAATTTTGTGTGGGTTTTCTTCTGCCCACAAATGAGTGTTTCGAAAATTTATAATTCCGTCTCTAGTGAAACCTGCCTCATCTGTATACCAAATGTGAGACAGAAATGCTGGATCAGTGGCGCGTTTTTGTAAAATCCACTCGCAGAATTCGAGTCGCCGTGGATAATCACCAACCTTTAATGCCTGAACCTTTTGAAGATGGTAAGGGTGTAACAGTTGTTCGTGAAGAACTTCCCAAACTGTGGAGTTAGACACTCCCTCCGTTAAAGCAATCCTTCTCGTACTAGTCCCAGGATTTGCCTCAACTAGATCTAAAACTCTTTCTTCCATTTCTACACTACGCGTTGTCCTTGGCCGTCCACGAATTAATCGAGAAGAAATAAATGAACCCCCCTCTCGAAGGCGTTGATCTATGTTGCCAAACATATTTTTATTTGGAATTCGGCGATTAAGAAATGCTTCCCTATAAAGACGTTGCGCTTCTCTTGCATTACCATTTACTCGTCCGTAAAATAGGTGCATATCCGCCATCTCAGCAAAAGTATAATTAAAATTCATTGTTAACACGAACTCAAACGTCAAGTTAAACAATAATAATTGCATGTAAACAACTAGATAACAAACAAACAAAAATTCTTTTTTGTTATCAAGGCTAATCAGATAATGACCCTGAAAAGAAAAGCCTTAACACTTTTGATGGAATTTCCAACCAAACGGTTTATGTTACGCACACCAAACAAGAGTAAATTAATTTTGAATTTTTTTATTCCCTACAAGATGCCGTATCTAGATCGGAGGCATGTCTTCAGATATAAAAGTTATGACTAAAAAGAAAATATGGTTTTAGGTTAACTACCAGTTCAAAATACATATTATCGATTATTTTTCTTTTTGTTTGTGAACATTGCAATAAAGAGAACGTATACCAAGTTTAAAGTATTTATCTATTCAGTTATAGAAAATAAATAAAAAATTAAAAAAAAATGTTAAACTTTGAGGGCCTGTATCTTCGCCAATAACGATTTTCGGACAATACTGCATATGAAGTTTTTTTATTATTTTAATGCGTAGAACTTACCATCAATGTATGGTTCCCTATTATCCGAACACCCTGTATATTGAAATCTATCACGTGTTATAGCTTCGCATATAAGCTTATTATGTGTATCTTCCCTATTTTGCCAAAACACCTTCTTGCGTGGAAGAGGTACATAGCCACTGAGAAGAAGTATTGCAATAAAACAGAGTAGTTCGTCTCGTGTAATATCCCCTGCACGATTTTTTTGTTGGGCAAATGTGTTGGAAAAATTCAGAATCTGGTTTGTTACTTCTTCATCGAAAAACAATTGAAAAGTGGCAGCAGGTGAAATATTGTTTTGCACGGATGAAGGAACTTTCCAATCAGAAGTCGCTACTTCCAAATCGCTCTGTTTACAGTTAAACTTTTTTACCAGTTTCGGCATTCGTTGCACAAATGATGATAGAGGTTTATCATCATCACTATCTGACTCCTCTACTTGTCTTTGAACTTCTACTTCGGCCCTGAGTTTCGGCCCAATTAAATTGTTTAGTACAACAACATTTTCGTCCCCCGAATCTTTGTCAGTGTGGCAATCTTCATTGGCATTTTCTGGTGTAAAAATTGTAATTTGCTCTGGAATCTCAGCAGTGTCATCTTTTTCTATCTCTTCCAGCAACTGTACCAAACTAAGTGGCTTTTTCCAATAACTAAAAGAGAAAAACATATTTTTATCGATAGTAGTGGATAAACCTACCGTCCTTTAAACAGGACGGCGTTCTTGTTTGTTATATATTTTCCAAAATTTAAATAAAAATTTGAGGTTTTGGTACTAAATAAGTTAATAGGTCTATATCGTCTCCAAATATAACATAATGCAATCTTAAATGTTAATAACAATTATAATAATTTACCTCCAGTTATCCATTGCAGTAGGCCTATAAATAGAACGGCAAACACACGTGTATAACACATAAACAAACAATAACAATCACGAGCACACGGTACACAATACTTCTCAATACACTAAAGGATGGATGAAAAGTGGCACCACCTGTATTCTACTAGCTGTACTATGATAGAGGGCACGGATACCCACCGTACTTTTAAAAGGACGGTAGGGCCAAATGGGTTAAGATATCAACAGTTAACCGTCGTCATGCCTGTGACGAAGATCCCATAACGACTTACCTGTTGGAAGATTACTCGGGGGACCCCATACAAGGATGCTTTTACGCAGAGCTCCAGAAAATTGACGATCGCCTGAAAAATGTCTATCTAGTGGAAAAGGTGTTGCAAAAAGCGAGGTGATAAAATTTACGTTCGTTGGTTGGACTTTGATTCGTCTCATAATTCTTGGATTAACAAAAAGGACTTGGTTACATGAGGCACACCACTTATATACAATACTCTGTATTACGATAATAAATGTATGAATCTGTGTTTCTTTTTTGTTTTTTTAACTGTTTTAATAGTACTCTATTTTGCATATTTTTGATACGAGCAACAACAACAACAACAACAACAACAATAGCAATAACAATAGCAATAACAATAGCAATAACAATAGCAATAACAATAACAAAAACAACAGCAATAGAGGAAAATTTAATAAAATATTATTATTCGAGAACCGAGTCTCCTGCGTATGCGGCGACAAAGTGGTCCCAGAACCCCTCCTCCATCGGGTCCGAAATCCTCGCCGATCGTTGTGTTGTCAATGTCGTATATGTCGATCGCCGGGTACTGTCGGGGGTCCACGTCGTGGAGGTCGTCTTCACCCTCGCCGGGAAGACGTTGCAGTATTATATTATTTGGTTTTAGTAGCGGGATCTGATACATAGCACTGCGCGTCAGGGCCGGGTCTAGGTGAACGTCAACAATGCGCGAAAAATACATAAAATCCAGTCATGCTGAATATGCTGTCCGCTGCGTCCTGCATATCGTGCAGATCGAATAGCGGAACACACTTGCATGTGGGGCACCATGCAGTTGGATCTTGGACAATTTTAAGGGCCACTAAGGGATTTACAAACCGTTGGTAAGCGGTGATATGAATTCCAGTTTGCATTGCCGAAACGCGATCTTCATTCACACAGTCCAGACACATGCGCATGTAGTGCCGCCCATCTGTCAATCGTGCAAATGCAAAATGCACTAAACAGTCGAAAGGGAACCACAATGACAACTCCTCCAGGCTGGCGTGGTTCGCGCTGTACCGCAATAGCGCCATGTGGGTCACCGTCGAGAGCTTGCGTCGGGATGACAGCACCTTCAAGAGGCGACTTCTTTGCAGGTGGTCCACGATCCACTGTGGATGTGGCACCCCGCTCGTTCCAAGGTGGCGACACCAATTTAGCGTGCACATGCGTTTGACTACGAGCGGAATTGGCAGCAGCGAATGCAGTACAAACTGGGGTGGAAAATTACGACATACGTACTCTTCCACCTGGTTGTACAAACGTTCGACACCGCTGTTATCAAAGAGTTCCATACTTTAGGTTGACTGTGATCATAACAACACATCACCACACACTGACGACGCGCGTTCTTAAAGAGTGAATTTGACCAACAAAAAACAAGACAAACTGGTACAGGCTGGTACCGAGACAAGAGAGGATGGTACGTGTTATTATGAATAAACAGCACGTCAACAGGGTCACCTCATGCTCTCCGATTAATAACAACACATCACGCGATCGTGTTATTCAATTCAAGTTAACCTTGTAAACAGGATACAATCGCGACAGTCTGGCGCCGCTTGTTTACTGGTTTTCCCGGCGCGCGCGTCATCATTCGTGTGTTGCTAACTGGGAAAAAACCCAATAATGTCCAGACTCGAAGAGTTCGACGACGCTTACCCCGATGGTTTTTATATAATATTAATGCTAAATACGCCACGCACAATTAATGATTTTACATTGGAGCATTTAGGATTTTCCGAACGATGTTTGTCGCTTACTTTTATATGCAATAATGAGTCATTGCACGTTGCAATTATTAACTCGGAAAATAACATTCAAGCAGGTCAATTGCATGTCTGTGAAGTGGGCAGCCGTGAAGGGACAAGGGCTATTTGTACCTATAATTTTGTTGGGCCGGTTTTTCATGTTAAGGTGGGATTTCCTATAGGCGTCTGACGTACGCGTCTGACGGATGCGTCTAAACGCTACGTCCAAACGCAAATGAAGATGATTTCCTATAACAAGCGTACGACGCATACATCTGGGTTTTAGTTCGCATGTGTTACAGTTCAGAGTATGTCAACAACAGGAGGACTTCAAAAATATGGATGATTGTGTGATGCCGGTGTTATTATTAGAAGAAGAAGAGGATGACGAACGCCTATTGTTAGTTTTGGGAACGAACAAGAAAAGAAAGGCCGAAAGCGATTTATATAAAAGAAGAAATAAGGAGGGATATTCCAATTTACTAATAAGGAATCATTTAAACGATGACGCTAAGACGTTTCGAGAATTTTTCAGATTGAATAGGCAACAGTTTAATTTTGTCCTGGACTGTATCAAGGATAGTATTACAAAAGTGCCTTCAAGGAGAGTTAAGAGCCCTATATTATCAGAAGAAAAACTATATCTGACATTAAGGAACGTTTATTAAAAAAAGTATTACATTTACAGGTGTGTCAAATTAGAATCATTGTGTGGGGCAAAGTCAGCCAAAGGAGAAAAATTAGAGTAATAGCTTCCTTCGTCGCTTACGTCGCTGAGGGATGTCTCTGGGCGTGAAAGTGGTCGCAAGGGCGGTTGTGGCTGTCTATCCTCCAACGACCTTATTTCTAGTTCACTGACTATACCGCAGATTCGAGCTTTTACTTCAGCAATCAGTTCAGGTCTAAAAGTATTTACTGTCATAGCTATGCTTTTAAAAAATACTGATACAGCATTTGACGAGTCATCCGAATTTCTGTTTACAAAGCTTCGCATAAGTTGTTCTCTCTCTGCAGACCTTTTCTCGAGCATTTCTAATATTTTGTCACTGTTATCTTTACTTCTTTTTGGAGTACCATTTGAAGAACGCAGTCGTTTTCTTTTTTTAACATTCTCCGAAGAAACTTCTTCAACATTTTTATCGGAAGTACTTGGCGTTGAAGGACCAGCTTCGGATTGGATTTCCGGTGGTTCATGGTCTTCGTCGTCTTCGAGTGTAGTTCGTTGCGACTCATCCAGACCCACATTACTTTGACTGCTAAAATATGTATTAAATTAATATTAGTAAAGGATAATGGGAAAATAAAGCGCACACCTCCTCTCATAAGAAACCTTGTTTAAAAATCCCAAGTGTTCTAATAACGGCCACTTTGATTTCCATTTGGCTGCCGAACCAGTGGGACCTATAGTTTTCTTTTGCTTCATGTACGTATCTCTGATGCTCCTCCATCGTTTTTTACAATCAGCAACTACAAACAAACCACAAAAAATAAATACAGGGGACTAACAAAAACAATTCGTTTTAGGCTCATGGTTACTGGAGAAACATTCAGATCTTTGGCATTTGCTTTTCGTATATCGGCTGGATATGTTAGTAGAGGAAAGTCGCCTAATATGGGGAGTGTTTTCGAAACCACTATAAAAATTGTAAGAATTGATCGGAGATTGATGAAATTAGGTAGTACAAAGACATTTTGCTTATAAATACATAATATGAGTAAAAAGGCTCGATTTTATAGAAAATGTCCCTAAGATAGGGTTTTTAAAAAAAGAGGGTACCTCCCCAAATTAGGAACAGTGGTAGCCTAATATGGGGAGATTTTATTATTAATAATAACTGCATCAAATATTATTTTTAACATTTATTAAATTAAGTAAATATTTCAAATAATTAGTTTTGAATACATGTGTTATTAAAAAACAACAAAATACAATTTAAAGAGAAATTAAAAACACTCATTAAAAGAAAGTTATTTTTTCTGCCAAAATTCTTTAGCGCAGCACTTTTTGCACTTGAAAATTTTATTTGCTTTTTGACCCACACCTGCGCATAGTGTATGGGCCCACAAGTAACACTTTGAACATCGAATCCAGTCCTCACCTTCGTGATCGTCCGAGAATAAACCTGCGCAGAAGACGCATTCTGCGTCCTGCTCGTCATCAGATATTGGATCATTGTCCGAATCACCATAATCTATGTTCTCATCTTCAGATGATTGATCTGAATTGTCTTTTTTTGGACGTTTGGTTGGTTTATTTGGCTTAGCATGATTTGCAGCTCCTTTCTTTTCAAATACTGCTTTAGGTTTTGGCTTTTTCTGTTGTGACTCTTCTAACTGGTTTTTGTACGGTGATCCCGTGATTAATGTTGCTGCTCCAGAACGGGTGCTCTTTTTTCCAGGATTCAACCTTGGAACAGGGCTAATTTGAGATGGGCCTACAAATTTTCTGTTTTTTTGGAGTAAACGGCTGTGATGATTGTTCAAGCTGAACTTTAGATGGTGATGCCGTCCGCTGTTGCTGACAAGACGATGAACTAGTTTGTTGCTCTACTGGATGCTGTGCAAGTTCAGATTGATCTGCTGGAGATGTGTCACGCCGCAGTGGAAGATCTACTGCAGCCTCTGGTTCAACTGTGTGATTTTCAGGTTGTTCGGGATCGGCCGTGTTAAGGAAGTCGTGCAGTCTGAATTTATGACGGTTGCAGGGAAACAATCCAGCCTTTTGAAAACCCTTAGCCGCTATCTCGCCAGCTGCTGCCCTTTTATAAGCATTTCCAAACAGTTTTCCAAATTGGTAGACAGTCACTACTCCTCTATCAGCATTATTTTTCAGCCATGTTTCAATTTCCTGCGTATAGTACGTTTTGAAAGGTGACATAAAGGAATGATCCAGGGGTTGCATTTTATGCGAACTGTGAGGTGGTAGGCAGATAATGTCTACATTATGTTCACGCCCTAGGTTTATCACATCTATATTTCTTGTGTGCGTGAAATGTCCATCCAACACAAGGACTGCCGGATTATCTGCTGTAGGTTAAACATGTTTTATGAAGTGTTTAAACCATTCCGTAAATATGTCTGTCTGGATCCATCCAGACGGATGGCACGCATAAATAGACCCTAAAGGTGTTCCATCCATAAGCTCCTGCTTCATATTTTTTCGGGGAAAGATTAGTAAAGGAGGAATGAAATGACCTGCCGGATTCATGCAAGTTACCACCGTAATAAGTGACCCCCTTTCTGCTGCTTGCAAAGCTCCTATTTGTTTCTTACCTTTCAATCCAACAACCTTTGTATGTTTGTGTTGAACTATGGTTATCCCAGTTTCATCACAATTATAGACTCGCGAATGCGAATATTTTATTTTTTCTAAGGCAGGTTCATAAATATCAAAAAAGTTTGAAACAGCTTCTTGTGTGAAACCCTTGGCTCTTACGTATGACAGTCCTTGTGGAATACTTACAGATAATTGTTTATTCCTTTTCAAAAAGTTTCTTAGTCATTTTTTTCCAGCTTGCTTATTTTCGTTAGAAAAGGGATTTTTCAAATTATTTCGTTTTGCCAGTTGATAAGCCATGCAGCGCACGTCCCTTCGCGATAGCCCAAAAAATTTCTGTTCCATTTCAAGACAGTAGCTTGCAAGCTCATTTTCAAGTTCGTCAGGCAGAACTGGTTTCCTACCCATTTTGGCTTTAATCGCCTCTTCAGGATCATCCTCTTTCATAGCATAACGTTCCAACGTTGTCTGTGGTACATTGAAAGTCCGAGATGCCTTATAACTACCCATTTCCTTACTTCGCATAGCTTGCACAGCCGCTTTCATGCGATCTGGGTCCCAAGTCTTCCTCTTTGGCATCTGCATAATCAAATGAGAATATAAGAAATATAATTATTACGACTTAAACTGTGTAAAATTAACTTTTAAAATATAAAAGTTCCTAATATGGGGATCCCCAAATTAGGGATCTAGAATGTCCCCATAATAGGAGCCATACATTGTTTGATTTGATGTGATAAAATTTTTTTCACATTCGTTTATAACCTAAAAACCGACACATTACATGAAAGATTTGTTTATATAGAGCACACCAGTTACATAGAAATAACTAAAGTGGCTTACCTTGCCGTAGTAATTAATAGATAAACGTGACGTGGATAAACTTTAGAGAAATTCAGCTATTAAACAACGTTCACCTACACCACCATTTGATCGCAGAACTGCCACTGTTGTATGTCAATGTATGCAACCGAAGTAAATGCCCAAGTTCCATTAGGTGCTGACAGGTAACACCACCTCCTTATGCGAAATATTTGACCTCCCCAAATTAGGAATACTCCCCATAATAGGTGACTTTCCTCTATTATTGTCAGAGAAGTGCTTAAAGCATTGTGTGAAAAATTGCTACCTATATTCTTGCCTGGGCCAGCCGACACTGACTTTGAAAAAATAGAAGATGAATTTTACCATAAATGGAATTTTCCAAATTGCATCGGTGCTATTGACGGAAAGCATATAAGAATATTTTGTCCACAGAAAAGCGGATCTTTATTGTTCAACTATAAAAAGTATTTTTCAATTGTACTACTAGCTACTGTTGACGCCAATTACAAATTTGTTACTACATGTATTGGTTCTTATGGTAAAGAAGGTGACAGTGGCATTTTTGAATAATCAAGTATGGGACGTCGGATTCGTTCTGGAACATTCAATTTTCCATCTGATAAGAAACTCCCTGGATCAGACATAGTACTGCCTCATGTTATTGTAGGCGACGAAGCTTTCAGACTTGACAGGCACATGATGAAGCCATATATAAAAAATCAAGCTTCCATGGATAAATCAAAGGCAATTTTTAATTACAGATTATGCCGTACACGAAGGGTGTGCGAAAATGCTTTTGCATTACTATCACAAGTATTTAGGATATTTTACACACCTATAGCAGTAATGCCTGAAACGACTGATTTGATAATTGCCGCAGCATGCTGTTTGCATAACATGTTACGTGATGGATATCTTCAAAATAACAATCAGTCTTATTACAACTACGATCCTGAAATACAGTTACCGACAGAAAATATGATACCGCTAGCAAGAACAGGCGGTTTTGCGAATTATGATGGCTTTGAGATACGGGACCAATTTAATAACTACTTCAAAAGTCCACAAGGCTCCGTCAAATGGCAAGAAAAACATGTTTCGAGAACTAGTACACAGTTATAATTATTTGTATTGTATTACTCTAATAATCAGGAAAAAAATAAAACACAAGTCTTCTCCACAAAATTTATAAAATACTGCGCTACATATGTTTCGGCTTTATAACTGAAAAGCCATCCTCAGGCAAAAACAAGCTAAAAGGAAAATTCACAAAATTAACATCAAATTGAATTGGAGGTTAAACATCTTACCTACAATTAACTCTAACAATCGAAAAATCAAAAAATCAAAAAATATAGGTCAACAAGACCGCCATCCCCAAAACTTTCATTTTAAATTTGACTAATCCGACATACATACTGTCGAATTAAACCAGAATAAAATTTGCAAACAGTAAATGTCAGAAAACACACATTGTCACCAAAAACAAACGGCGCAAGTGTCAAATTTCACAAACAGGAAATAAACCAAAGTGCCATCTATCATCACCCAAACAAACTACTCCACCAACAAACTATAGGAAACTTCAAAAATTATTAAACTAACATACTAATCTTTAGGTAAATCTATCATTTGCAGTAAAATCGGACATTCAGTAATTATATCATTAACACAAGTAAAATTTGGATTCTTAGAATGTTTAAATATTTCATATTGTTCATAAACTACAACGCTATTATATTTGTCTAGATTATGTAAGACATCAAAATTTACAAGAGGGTTAAATTCATGCCCTTCGGTTAAAATATGTTCAGCAAAATTAGAAACGTTGTTATTCAACTGGTTATTTTTGATGGCTCTGAAATGTTCATTAATACGGGTTTCGATGCTTCTAGAAGTCATCCCAACATAAACTCCATTACATTCCTTCCTACCACAATTTAATCTATAAATACCAGAATTTTTCTTTTTATCAAATTTAGCTTTATTATTGCCTAAGACATTGCAAATTTTGTTACTGTTCCTAAAGGCTACATATATATTCTCTTTCTTGAAAACCTTAGCTACATAATCAGACATAAAACCATAATACGGTAAAGTAACGAAATTCGCTGGTTGAGGTTTAACGGGAATCAAAGCCGTGAATCTACCAATTTGTTCTTTATACATTTTTCTGTTCAACATTTTTTCCAAATTATTTAAAGGGTAGCCGTTAGTCCTGGCAATCTGTTTAATTATTTCCCACTCTTTATTAAAATTCTGTTTGTTCATGGGGATCGACACTAATCTGTGGATAAGAGCATTAAACGCAGCTTGTTTATGACTGAAAGGACTGTTACTATTACAAGGTATAATATTATCAGTGTGGGTGTTTTTTCTGAAAATACTGAACTCTAACTTGCCATCCACAATCTTCAAATTCAAATCAAGGAAAGGTATTGAATTGTCAACCTTACTCCTCTCAAAAGTGAAATTAATATTATTATGCCAAGAGTTAATAAAATCCACAAAATTTTCTAAATCAGAATCTTCCCCCCTGAACAAACAAATCACATCATCTACGTACCTATACCAAAAAATACAATTCTTTTTAAAGAACACACTGTCTTTGAGATATTTGTTTTCCAAAAATCCATAAAAATTTCACTGGAAAGAGGGGATAAACTATTACCCATCGAAAGCCCATTCTCTTGTTTATAGAAAATATTATCAAATAAAAAGAAATTTTGCTCAATACACCTAGTGAACAGTTTCTGAAAATGAGTGGCTTGGACCACATCTAGATTAGTGTTAGGCCAGAAATCTTTGAGTA